>LPNX010185971.1:443713-465944 GCA_001517045.1 Pseudotsuga menziesii | reverse complement strand
TCTTCCCCTGATCACCCCCTCTCTCTCTCTCCCTCCCTCTCTCTCTCCCCCCTATCCCCCTCCCACTCTCTATCTCTCTCTCCTACCACTTACCACCAGCAGACTATCTTCCTATACCTCTCTTTCTTTTTAATTGCCCTAATTATGCCTAAACCCTATCCTCTCTCTACACCCCAATCTCTATATTTTTCTTTCCCCACCCCAATTTTAATAAATTTGTATTACCAATTAAAAATAGTCTACATGTAAATACATATAAATAACATACATATAACCTACCTCTAACTTATTTAGTTTTGACTTTTGACATAGTCAAATTATAAACTTTTGACAAAGTAAGAAAACTCAAATCAGCAAAATTTAAAAAATTTAAAAATTTAATTACATAAAAAAACTAACCCCCCAATGGATAGAAGCTAACCCATAGCTATCCATGGTTTATAATTTAAATATTTTTTTAATGTTTATATTAATTTTTTTTAGTTATGATATAAGTTTTATTTTGTAATTTCTTATGGAGTTTAATATCAACACTTGTATTTTTAAGTTAAGCAATTTTATTTGTCCAATTTTTCTTGGACTCTTCACAACATGGTTCTCAAAACTTTGTTTAATATGTAGTTCAAATTCTCAATATGTATAAAAGAGAGTTTCATTGTCTATTGCAACTATTAATGTGAAGAGAACCATGCACCACTGCCAATGTTTGAAGAGCCTAATCTCAATCTCAGAGATATGCCTACGGATCGAAAATCAAAAAACTCCTCTTACCTTTTCTATAATTATTTTAATGGATTTGTAAATATTATATTTTTATTTTTTTTAAATAAAATATGATTACAATGTATTTTAATAGTTTTTTAATTGTTAACGTTGAAAATAGATTCTTTCAACAAAATTTCCTTCTCGAGGACATATGAGCTATGCTGTATTCTCCATATAATTTATATAACCGACTAAAAGTGTTCTCATTTTCAAAGTTCTATGACGGGACTTGTTCTCGGCAGATACATGCAGTTGTCACGGTTTTTAAAGGCTCGCATCATAGGCTACCGCAATAGTGTTGCCTCCAAGTTTTACAAAAATGGAAAACATCATCATACTCGATATAAATAATGTGTACATGTTGTCTTCCTCTCCAAAAATATATATTGTATTGAAATCATGTATGCCATTATAATGTTGATATAAATAATGTATATATTACCTTTTTGTATATTCATCAATGAACATTACTTATTTTTCCACACTTTCGCACCCATGTTTCTGCATTGATACTTCGAAAATCGGCTTAATAGCGGTCTCCCACACTCTCACACCTTTCTAATTTCCGATTTTTTATTCAGATTGCGGAAGTCGACTCCTCAACATACGAAACAGGGTTCTTGTACTTCCGCGCAATCCAATTTTTTATTTCCGATTTGGATTGTGAAAGTCAGATCCTCGACTTACGAAACAAGTTTCCCACACTTTCACGCCCTTCTGATTTCTACTTTCCGGTTCGGATTGCAAAAGTCAGCTTCTCAGATATCTATTTGTATTTTTCTCATCAATTTTGTATAGTTACATCAATTCACATAGGCTAATCCATCATTTTGTAGACAAACAAAACAAACTACTTGTCCAATCTGCGAATTGGTTTTAAAATACGTCACTTACTTAGTTTTACTTGGTTTTATAACTATCACCCTTGGTGATATTGAGAACGATTTGTAAACTCTCTCCATGAATCTATTACAGAATGTTTATTTCATACTTGCTGAAATGATCTCACTCGCCTTTTATTGATTTGAAAATCCACACTTTCTTAATGGAAAAAAGGAGAAGAATAATGACGTTCATCACAAACCGTGTACATACACTATATTTGTAAAAACTTCATAATCTCTAAAGCCTTAATTAATTATATTATTTATCACAAATCGTGAACATAATTTGTAAAAACTTCATAATCTCTAAAGCCTTAATTAATTATATTATTTATCATAATGAAGAATTTGTTGGGCGTTTATAAAAAATTCTCTATATGCATACAGATCGAAAATCGAAAAACACCTTTTACCTTTTCTATAATTAAAAAGGTGTAATGGTTATAATTATTTTAATGGATTTTTATTATTTTTTTTACTTTTCAGATCTCGAAAGTTTTGTCTTTTCAAATAAAGAAATGTCGAAGTTCCTATTTCCGACCTTCGGGTGTCGGAAATCAGAAAACTTTGGTTTTGTTAAAGTCATTTGGTGTTTCCCCGATTTCCAATTTCTGACTTTTCGCTTATCGAATATCGGCAATATTAATTTCGATTTATGATTTATCTACTTTCCCAATTTTCGAGTATCGAAAACCGGAAGTTTAACTTTAGATAAAATTGAAGGTTTCTTTCCGTATTTTTGATTTCCAATACCTCGGATCTCAAAAACCGGAATTGTCATTTCTAGTTAATAATTTTGTCTGCTTTCTCGTTCTTGATTTCCTATATTCTGGATCTCGAAAAATGTAAGCACCACATCTTTTTCGACTGAATGTTTGTTTCCGGATCTCCGATTCCCGATTTTGCAAATTATAATATTTTTACCCTCTCGGTGTTCCTTTGCACCTCAAGCGAATGTAATAAAAAAGTATGATTTCTCGATTGCACGAAGCAGTCTTTCATCATTTTCTTGGATAAGAATGACATTATTACCCTTTTTTCTCTCTGAGATTTACATTCTTCTACAATGTCATTGTCGAAATCAAATGATAAAAATTCTCAATTGATTTGGTTTATTAATTTCTCGGATAATAATGGCATTATTACATATTATGCTCTATGTGATATTCGCATTCTTCTATGATTTCATTGTTGAATTGGAATGATACAAATTGGTTCATTGATCTTCCTTTTGCAAGTGGCATGCATTACTACAGAGAACACATTACATCTTAATATAATGAAGTTTGTGAAAATCATAAGCAATCAAAAGGATGATTGTCATAGTTAATATCCAAAGAGAAATTTATTTGCTTTAATGCAAGAGATGGAGACGAATGGTCTAAATCGGTTGTGTTAAGATAAGACATTAGAGTGTGTTATTAAGATTGTTGAGCATATTGTCTTGTTGTAATTTAGAGAAAAAAGCAGAGATGTGTTGCAACATACATTATGTAATTGAACATAGAAGCTTATCTATGCAAAAATAATGTTTTCCATATTAAAATTGTTTAAATATAACAAAATATAAAATTAACCGATCAATACGAACAGACAAAATAAAGCCTGAGCGTTTTCAGAACGTGTATTTAACCGATCGTTTTTTTCCCTCTTGTTTTCTCATCAAGTCTCTCAACAGTGAACGAATATCCCTCAATACCATATTCTTCAATGATATCCACACCTTTGGTGGTTATGACCCTGCCCTCTTTGTCCAGAAGAGCCAGGCATGAATTTCCTTTGATCTGAAAAACCTCATCAAGCTTCTTCTTTTTCTTTTCATCTGAAAATGGCAGAGCAAGCCATGGCATGGTGTGTTGGTATTCCTCAAATGACTTTTCATCACGATCTGTAGAAATGAAGACAATCTCGAAGTCCCCCTTCTCCAATAACGATTTATAGATTTTGGACAAAACAGGGGTGAAATACCTGCATTGAGGGCACCAATGGGTAGAAAAGTATAGACTCACATATTTATCTTGCAGTTCTTCAACTTTCACCTATAGATTGCATTGAACTCGGTGTTTTTCTTTGACCCGTAGATTACATTGAATTTAATCCATGAATGCAATTTTTGAACCAGAAGAATGATATCATAAAGTATAATAGTCATACCTTGTCTCCATTTTTTCTGGGCAAGAAATTGCGTTCCTCATTACATATAAAAGAGGTCAAACTCTCGTAGGTTTCATCCTTACTTTGCTTAGGTGTCCAACCATATGGATATTTCTAGATTTTTGTTTTTCTATTCTGTATCATATATATCTAATTATGTATTAGTTACTCTTATATATAACTAGTTGTATGATAAACCTAATACCTAGTTATGTATTTTTATATATAATTGTTATCAGTGGGGACAATGGTTATAGTTAATAACATTTATTGAGGATTTTGGATTTGTTTTTTTGTTTTTAATGGTGAAACTTTTTATAATATAGATGTTAGACAGTTATTTTCTATTTATCAAAAAAATGAAAAAAATATCATAATTTAGTTCGTTAAATTGAGTGTAAAAATAGTTATTATAGTAATTATCTAGTTATAGCAATTATTATTGCTTAAGTTTTGAGTTGATTCATTATCATCGTTATTAAAAAAAATCAATTTTGATTCGGTCAGTTTTTCATTAACAGTAGCCGGAAAGGGTAGGATTTTCATTCTTCGTGTTTTTTCATTCTCGTCGCCCCGCTCATGTCCCCATTTTTAATGGTTTGGGCTCCGGTTTTCGCTACCGTTGTGGTTTTGGGGTTATATGGGTTTCCTATCACTTCGTCCCATGCTCTCTGGTTTCTCTTTAGGCATTTAATGCATGCTCGCCCACTCTTCGCCATGGGTCCAAGGTTTTGCATTTCGGTTAGGACCGTTAAGGCCATAGAAAGGAGACTAAGAACCAAATCCGAATCGGGACGGTGATAGGGATCAAGATCAGGCCTCCATTGGTTGTACAGAGAACTCTGAATTGCATACAATGGATACCAATACGGAGAAGAGCAATAAGGAAACAGGGAAAGAATAATCCGGCAGATTCTGGGACTACTACTACAGATTCTAAAACCTCGAGGCAGAAACCTCGAGGCAGAAACACAATCAATTCATAATCAAAGAAGGCATTGCAGAACCCATTGATATCAAAGAGAAAGAATTCAAAGGCACCAGAGATGAATACCAGAAAGGGCTTACAGTCGATAGCGATCATCTGAGCTATGCAAACCTTGCAGCAATCTCAACCAGGAAATGCACCAATGCTTTCAGCAGCAGCCGTGAGGCCCAAATGCACCGTGGTAGACCCAAAAGCACCACCATATTGAACAATCCAGAAGAAAAATACAACTCCCAAGAGCTACCCAAGGAACCAATCGAAGTGTCATCCTCCACAAGTTTAAAACCTGATATTGAGCTAGAAGAGAATTTTGAAGCTGAAACACCAAATATATCAAAGATTCCCAAGGTTGGAGATGAAAGGAAAACATCTGGGAGAAACTTTCAACCAAAAAGAGGATTTGGTTTTCATAGTTATTCCAAGAAAATATCCAATACTGAACCTAAAACATCCCCGATTAGCACCAGCAACACCCCCAGGTTGAGTCGCGGAACAATTCCAGTAGCCACATCCACAGCAACCACCACCACAACAACAACAATGGTCGCGGCCCATAGCAACGCAAAGCTGCAACAATGGAGGAGAAGGGTAATCCTATTCCTAAGGCCACTCACAAACAACGATAAAATTGGGAGCAGCTCCCTCCTTCAAAAAGAGGAGTCGGCATGCCGCCTAAACATGCCAAAAGAGGAGTCGATAATCAGTAGCCACCATCGAAATCCAGTGAGATCTATATATTTTTTCAAGGCCAAAAACAAAACTCAAAAAATGAAGGCAATTTGTTGTAATTATTTTCAAGGCCAAGAAAAAAACTAAAAAAATGAAGGAAATTTGAAATTTGTTGTAATTGAATGTGGATTCAAATTCTGCTCAAGCTTCCCTGCCTGATTATTATGTACATACAGAGATCATTTTTGTTAAGTCGAATACAATGGAGATGAAATTCCATGAAGGTAAATTATCATTATCTATTTCTATAATTCTAGGGAAAAAGCATCCATTTTGTCTATATAAATTGTATCCAGAGAGTCTGTTTGAGGGATTGCTTGCCTCCAATTGAGACAAACAATCCCCAAAATGGACATTCCATTAGGCTCCTACTTTTCCTAAGCAAATTCTGGAACCAGATTCTATTGTTAGTATTTTTTTTTCTTTCTAGACAGGAATCATGAATTCAAAATTTGACCCATTTTTTGGTTTCGCATTCAAAATCTTAGAAAGAGGGTGGTGACGAACAGATATCGTGGCTTTTGTCGTCAAACATAAGTTTTTATTGGTCATTATCAATCCATCCAGCCAATTATCATAATCCATGGTTATTAAATTATCATAATTTAGGTTAATATGTTTTATCTTTTTGTTATAAAAAAATATAATTTTTTTTATTTCTTTAGTATAAGTAATTGAGACATCACCCAATATTAACAAAAATAACTAACGATTTTGTACATAAAATTTATTAACTTATATTATTTAATAAATAAATTATAATCTATGGTAAGATTTTAATAAAAACATTACCTTTAAATCAAATGTAAAATAAAATAAGAATTTTTTATTATTAAAAAATGATTCTGAATATGAATCCCTACTAAATTAATAAATATATACATGGAACCTATGAGAAAGAATAAGAGAGAGGAAGTACAAAAAAATTTAAGGATATTCACATAGGCTATTCCATCATTTTGCAGACAAACAAAACAGACTACTTGTTCAATCTGCTAATTGGTTTTAAAATACAAGTCACTTACTTGGTTTTATAACTATCACCCTTCAAGTGATATTGAGAACGGTTTGTAAACTCTCTCCATGAATCTATTAAAAAATGTTTATTTCATACTTGTAGTAATGATCTCCCTCACCTTTTATTAATTTGAAAATCCGCACTTTCTTAATGAAAAAAAGGAGAAGAATAATGACGTTTATCACAAACCGTGTACATACACTACATTTGTAAAAACTTCATAATCTCTAAAGCCTTAATTAATTTATTATTTATCACAAATCATGTACATAATTTACAAAAAGTTCATAATCTCGAAAGCCTTAATTAATTATATTATTTATCATAATGGAGAATTTGTTGGGCATTTATCAGAAATTCTCTATATGCATAAACGTGTAATGGTTTTCTCGATTTTTTATTTTCGAAACCGAAATTGTCTTAATAATTTTGTTTGCTTTCCTGATTCTCGATTTTCGATATTTCGGATCTAAGAAACCAGAAACACCACATCTTTTTCGAGTGAATTTTTGTTGCATTTCTTTGCACCTCAAGGGAATGTAATAAGAAAGCATAATTTCCCGCTTGCACGAAGTAGTCTTTCATCATTTTCTTGGATAGGAATGATGTTATTACCCTTTTTTTTTTCTCTGAGATTTACATTCTTCTACAATGTTATTGTCAAAATTGAAGGATAAAAATTGTCAATTGATCTGGTTTATTCATTTCTCAAATAACAATGACATTATTATGTATTATGTTGTGAGATTCGCATTTTTCTATGATGTCATTGTGGAATTGGAATGATACAAATTGGTTCATTGATATGGCTTTTACAAGTGACGTGCATTATTACTACAGAAAACAGATTACAAAGATTGTGAAAATCATAAGCAATTAAAAAGATGATTGTCATAGTTAATATCCAAAGAGAAATTTATTCGCTTTAATGCAAGAGATGGAGACGAATGCTCTAAATCAGTTGCGATAAGACATTAGATTGTTGACGGACTGGAAAATAAGCGACGTATTTTGGGGTTTGGAAGGGACGAATTCATACTTACTGCGTTCTTGGAAATTTTAATGGAAGGTCCCTCTGTCACTGCCAAATTTAGAGGACTTATCAATGATCCACTGCAAAATGTTCTTCATCCCTGAACACGGTTGCACCCCTCCAGAGGTGAGAAAATTTTGCTTCCTGGAATAGCCTGCATTTCTCTATGATTCTTTTTCTTCTTCCTGTAAATCGTACCAATTTAGAGGCCAGTCCCCAGCTTTCTGATTTCCACAGTCAGATCCCTCATCTTGATGAATATTATTCCAGCATAGCCACCTCGGCGACAGAAACGCACGTCATCGTTGGTCGTGAGTCAAGCACAAAAAGGCGCAGGATGGCTGCTTCGCCGACGGAAAAGTTGACGACAATTATATTAAATAAAAGCCAAAACGTGGATAAATCTGGTGAAGTATTGCTAAAGCGTGACGAAACAAAGTCAGCAATGGTGTTGGAGGCTCTCAGTGTGGATTATTTTGATGGGTCTGCAGCTGGGGATCCATTAATTTGTGGGGCTGGAGGTATAGTGTTTTTATCTGATATCCATTCTGTTTCATTCAAAGCAGGATTAGGCCTGGGAACTAATAATTATGCAGAAATTTGTGCACTTAAGCTTCTGCTTAAGTTGACTAGGATGTATAACTTGCATAAAATTCAAGTTTTCGGGGATTCTCAGTTAGTCATAAACTGGGCAACAGGTAAATATCGGCTTCAAAATACTGAATTAGCCGTGATTCTTCAAGATGTTCATTGTTTAGCTGACAGTCTGGATTATGTGTCCTTCAAACACATATATAGGGAAAGAAATTTCAAAGCAGATAGTTTGGCCAAAGCAGGTGGCAGCATTACTGAGGGATCTTGGATTATAGGTGATCAGAGAGGTTCTTCATTGGTGGAAACTTTTCAGGTTTTTTAAACAGGTTATATGAGCATGTATTTCATGGGAGGCTTTATGATTTACATGCTGGAATGGAGGCTATTTGCTTGGGCCTTTCTGGTTTTTTGCTGGTTTTTATTTTGAACTATGATTATGGATGATGGATATCTTGCTGATACTATGATAGATCTTATGATGGACTATGATGGATACTATGGATATATGATGCTACGGCTGATTATGGATGATGGATCTTGCTGAACTATGATGGATCTCATGATGGACTATGATGGATACTATGGATATATGATGATATGGCTGATTTATGTTTCATAGGTGATTATACGCATATTTCCGAGAGCATGACCTGTGGGCTATATAGGACTCTTTCACCTGTGGGCTATATAGGACTCTTATTTTTATCAGCTGGATATTTCTCATTGGATGGCTTGGATGCCAATTTATTGATGCTGTGTCTTTTTCCAGCTCATTACAAAAACCACTAGTACATGCCTTCAGAGTCTATTTAGCCAGCTAGTGATGCTCTGGGTTACAATGCTTATGATCACCATCTATATTTTTTCTCATATCTGACCTGATTTATCAGGAATGATGAAAAAAAGTCTGCTATGATCAGACTTGTTTTTGATTGATGAACTGTAATGCTTTTTATGAGGTATTTTTATGATTGTTATAACAACTTTAAACAGTTGGTTATCCTATGATCTGTTTAGATATTGTGTACTCTTTTTGAGGCAAATATCGATGTAATGACAACTTTTAGTTGGCTTATTTTGTACAATGGACCTAACGGACCATCTACTGAAAGTGAATAATATATTTACGAATTTTTTCCTTGGAAAAAAAAAACTTGGAGGATCTTCTGCTACCCTCACAAGAAGAAAAAGCAACAGCTGCTCTTACATTTGAATTTTGATATGTTTAACATTTATGTGTTTCATTTCTACAGCGACTATTCACCGGCATTAGTTTAGTGAGTTCCCTGGTCAAAATTGACTGGCATGCAAGCTATGCATTTTAATTTAATTCAAGTGGTGGACAGTTGTGCGATTTCTTGGGCATACTTGTACTGATAACCAAGAAAGTATAAGATTAAGAGGGCCAATTTCGATTGTTGTGGGGGTCAAAAAAATAAAGAGTAGTAACTCGCATAAAAAAAAATAGAAATTAGGTTTTTTTTGGGTTTAGTGACACTGTAAAAGTTTTGCTTTGCTTTTTTTCGCTGACGATTAATTTATTTTCAATCATTCATGTATCGTGCGAATCCTAATTCTAATTTTTCTCTTACATAAAAATCATCAAATTTTTGGGGAATTATTAAAAAGAAATTGTCGATATCATAAATTATGAAGCAAGTAAAAATTCAAGAAAGCACATTTCTTTCAAAGAAACGGCATCACAGCATTTGTAATTTTGGTAAATGTAGTTGGTGTGATAAAGGTGGAATTTTTTTTAACCCCAAAGCAACTAAGAAAACAACGTGGAGAGACGATGTTAATCATAAATTAATAAAACAAACTTTTAAAATATAATATTTTTAAATAATGTAAATAAATAATAAAACAACGTGGAGAGACGATGTTAATCATAAATTAATAAAACAAACTTTTAAAATATAATATTTTTAAATAATGTAAATAAATAATAATGGCCATTATCAATCCATCCATCCAATTAACATAATCCATGGTTAATAAGTTATCATAATTTAGGTTAATTTATTTTATCTTTTTGTTATAAAAAGAAGATTTTTTTTTATTTCTTTATTCTAAGTAATTGATGCATAATGTGATAGGGACATCACCAAACATAACAAAAATAACTAACGATTTGTACATAAAATTTAATAACTTATATTATTTAATAAATATATTATAATATATCTTAAGATTTTAATTAAAGCATTACCTTTAAATCAAATCTAAAATAAAATAATAATTTTGTATTATTAAAAAACGATTATGAATATGAATCCCTATTAAATTAATAAATATATACATGGACCCTATGAGAAAAAATAAGGGAGAGGAAATACTAAGACATTTAAGGGATATTCATATCAATTCAGGTAGGCTATTCTATCATTTTGCAGACAAACAAAACACACTACTTGTTCAATCTGCGAATGTCGCTTACTTGGTTTTACTTGGTTTCACTTGGTTTTATAACTATCATCCTTGGTGATATTGAAAACGATTTGTAAACTCCCTCCATGAATCTATTACAAAATGTTTATTCCATACTTGTAGCAATGATCTCACTCGCCTTTTATTAATTTGAAAATCCACACTTTCTTAATGAAGAAGGAGAAGAATAATGAAGTTTATCAAAACTGTGTACATACACTACATTTGTAAAACCTTCATAATCTCTAAAGCCATACATACACTACATTTGTAAAACCTTCATAATCTCTAAAGCCTCAATGAATTATATTATTTATCACAAATCGTGTACATAATTTTTGAAAACTTCATGATCTCTAAAGCCTTAATTAATTATATTATTTATCATAATGGAGAATTTGTTCGGCATTTATAGAAATTCTCTATATACATAAGGATCGAAAATCGAAAAACACCTTTTACCTTTTCTATATTAAAAAATGTGTAATGGTTATAATTATTTTAATGGATTTTTATTTTATTTTTTTACATTTCAGTTCTCGAAAGTTGTCTTTTCCAATAAAGAAATGTCAAAGTTTCTATTTCTGATTTCCGACCTCCGGGTATCGAAAACCAAAAAACTTCGGTTTTGTTAAAGTCATTTGGTGTTTCCTCAATTTTCGATTTTCGACTTTTCGCTTATCGGATATCAGCAATATTGCTTTCGATTTACGATTTATCTACTTTTCAAATTTTCAAGTATCGGAAACCGAAAGTTTCACTTTAAAAAAATTGAAGGTTTCTTTCTCAATTTCCGATTTTTGTTACTTCGTATCTCGGAAAACGGAATTGTCATTTCTAGTTAATAATTTTGTCTACTTTCCCGATTTTTGATATTCCGGATCTTGAAAACTGGAAACACCACATCTTTTTCAAATGAATGTTTGTTTCCGGATCTCCGATTCCCGATTTCTCAAATTATATTATTTTTACCCTCTTGGCGTTCCTTTGCACCTCACGGGAATGTAATAAGAAAGTATAATTTTCCTATTGCACAAAGCAGTCTTTCATCATTTTCTTGGATAAGAATTACGTTATTACCCTTTTTGCTCTTTGAGATTTACATTCTTCTACAATGTCATTGTCGAAATCGAATGATAAAAACTGTCAATTGATCTGGTTTATTAATTTCTCGGATAACAATGACATTATTACGTATTATGTTGTATGTGATATTCGCATTCTTATATGATGTCATTGTCGAATTGGAATGATACAAATTGGTTCATTGATCTGGCTTTTGCAAGTTGCATGCATTACTACAGAGAACAGATTACATCTTAATAATAATGAAGTTTGTGAAAATCATAAGCAATCAAAAGGATGATTGTCATAGTTAATATCCAAAGAGAAATTTATTTGCTTTAATGCAAGAGATGGAGACGAATGGTCTAAATCGGCTGTGTTAAGATAAGACATTAGATTGTGTTATTAAGATTGTTGAGCATATTGTCTTGTTGTAAATTAGAGAAAAATAACAAAGCAGAGATGTGCTGCAACATACTTTGTGTAATTGAACATAGGCATCCTATATATGCAAACATAATGTTATCCATAATAAAATTGTTTAAATATAACAAAATATAAAATTAACCGATCCATATGAACAGACAGAATAAAGCCCGAGTGTTTTCAGAACGTGTATTTAACCAATCATTTTTTTCCCAATTGCACGAAGCGGTCTTTCATCACTTTCTTGGATAAGAATGGCATTATTACCCTTTTTGCTCTCTGAGATTTACATTCTTCTACAATGTCATTGTCGAAATCGAATGATAAAAATTGTCAATTGATCTGGTTTATTAATTTCTCGAATAACAATGACATTAGTACGTATTATGCTCTATGTGATATTCACATTCTTCTATGATGTCATTGTTGAATTGGAATGATACAAATTGGTTCATTGATCTGGCTTTTGCAAGTGGTATGCATTACTACAGAGAACATATTACATCTTAATAATAATGAAGTTTGTGAAAATCATAAGCAATCAAAAGGATGATTGGCATAGTTAATATCCGAAGAGAAATTTATTTGCTTTAATGCAAAAGATGGAGACAAATGGTCTAAATCGATTGTATTAAGATAAGACATTAGACTGTGTTAAGATATTTTAACAAAGTCATTAGCTCAGTCCAATCAGTATTTAGATAGATTAATAAAACCATCTCTTGAACTTGCATCATGTATAAATAACAATTGAACGGATTTTCTCACAAAAATCCTTTCATCTAAAGAATAAACCCGATTAAGTTGACTGCATTGCAAAATAAATAAAGTCTGAATAGTATATTTATTTAATTTCCACTTCATTGCTAAAGAGAAGTATAGAAGCTTTTTGAAAGCATATTTTATATACTTAGTGCCATCTTTTTTTATTCTCTTTAGATTTAGCAAAAAAAGGTGTTATAATGCATTCTTTGTAGCAGCAATNTTATTTAATTTCCACTTCATTGCTAAAGAGAAGTATAGAAGCTTTTTGAAAGCATATTTTATATACTTAGTGCCATCTTTTTTTATTCTCTTTAGATTTAGAAAATAAAGGTGTTATAATGCATTCTTTGTCGCAGCAATGCTACAAA
This sequence comes from Pseudotsuga menziesii, assembly GCA_001517045.1. NCBI lineage: Eukaryota > Viridiplantae > Streptophyta > Pinopsida > Pinales > Pinaceae > Pseudotsuga > Pseudotsuga menziesii. The sequence continues at coordinate 452,725 of LPNX010185971.1, read as the reverse complement.
GATGATGTTGGTGTAATGCACTGTTTATTACTTAGTTATTCAGTACATAATGCATTTCAATAATGACTATTCTAAAATATATATGTTAGGATATGAATTTGATTTTAGAAATATTTGTTTAATTTGAATAAAATTTGATTATACATATATATATATATATATATCAAATCATTTTAGAAATGTTTAATTTAATTAAATTAAAATATAAAAACGGTAGAAAATATGAAAACAATACGTCTTACTATTAGAAGGATGAAAATAAATGAAAAAAGAAATTCATACAATGTAAAACAGAAAATATGTCGAACTGTTTGTTGTTGTATAACTAAGAATGATATTATTTAGACATTGCTTTAAGAAAAAGAGAGCATGAGAAAGAAATTCAGTTTTTAAAGGCCATGGATTTATTTTAACATACAACCATTGTTGGTCTCTCTAATACATGTTACCACTGTCATGCAAGTGTAACGATTTGGAGATGAATGGGCTAAATCGGCTGTGTTAAGATAAGACATTAGATTGTGTTATTAAGATTGCTGAGCATATTATCTTGTTGTAAATTAGAGAAAAATAACAGAGCAGAGATGTGGTGCAACATACATTGTGTAATTGAACATAGGAAGCCTACTTATGTAAAAATAATGTTTTCCATTATAAAATTGTTTTAATATAACAAAATATAAAATTAACCGATCAATACGAACAGACAGAATAAAGCCTAGCCGTTTTCAGAACGTGTATTTAACCGATCATTTTTTTCCGTGTTGTTTGCTCATCAAGTCTCTCAGCAGTGAACGGATATCCCTCAATACCATATTCTTCAATGATCTCCACACCTTTGGTGGTTATAACTCTTCCCTCTTTGTCCAGAAGAACCAGGCACGGAATGCCTTCGACCTGAAAAACCTCATCAAGCTTCTTCCTTGTCTTTTCATCTGAAAACAACAGGGCAAGCCATGGCATGGTGTGGTGGTATTCCTCAAATGACTTCTCATCACAATCTACAGAAATGAAGACAATCTCGAAGTCCCCCTTCTCCAATAAGGATTTATAGATTTCGGACAAAACGGGGTTGAAATACCTGCATTGAGGGCACCAATGGGCAAAAAAGTATAGACCCACATATTCCCTTGTAGTTCTTCAACTTTCACCTGTAGATTGCATTGAACTTGGTTTTTTACTTTGACCCGTAGATTACATTGAATTCAATCCATGAATGCAATTTTTGAACCATAAGAATAATATCATAAAGTATAACAGTCATACCTTGTCTCCATTGTTTTTGGTCAAGAAATCACGTTCCTCATTACAGAGCAAAGAGGTCAAACTCTCGTAGGTTTCACCTATTGTCGTTGGCTTGAGAGTCCATTGCTGCATGTGGCCATTGTTCTGCATGGAATCTTTGAAGACCTCTCGAACTGTTGTTCAAGTCTCTACGATATTCTATTGTCTACATCTAAGCCTCCGAGATGCGAGTCTCCTCCGACAGCCTTCACCTTAATTTCACCTCTCCAGACAAAACGGAGACACCAAGGGTGCCTCTGCCCTAGTAAAGAACCAGAATTATGAGCTTTGATGAAACCCATAAGCTATCGCTGCAACGGTGGGTTCATTAATGACTGAGATGACATTAAGGCCAGCAATGGTAGCCTTCCTCTGACAATTATTAAGTGCTCGAAGGAAACCTGGTAAACACACCTGGAGGAAGGAAGACCAAGCATGCAAATGTGAGACACTTGTTCCATTGTCATTCGCCAATCGCCAAAAATATGTCAGAACACTTGTCGAAATGTTAGTGGCTAGGAAAACGAGGAATCTTTTGAGACTAAGTCTCCATTGTGAAAACGCCTACGGCATAATTATGTATATATAAAGAAATTTACATGCATAAAGTTCACTATACCACAAGTTTGTAACCCCAAATATAGAGAAAGTGCGAGGCAATTCTCCCGAGTCCCAAATACTCAAAGGCTCGTATGTTTACTTGCTTGTGTAAGAGATCTATTCCACCGTTGGTATTGTGCCCGTATCTTGGACACATCTAAACTGATTTTATTCCAAGCTTTGAACCAAATCCTGAAAGCATGGATTTAATAAGTAGATTTGTTAGGGCTATAAACTGTATCTAGTATTTTCTACAAACATCCGCTGAGAAATCTGTGAAAAATCCCAAATTTACATAGCTCATTTGCTTAGCAAGCACAACGGCAGATCAGTAATGCCAAGAGCAGGACATCATATAATTCAAGTCATTTCAACCATATAATTCAACGAGAGTTAACATTTATTGCTTGTCTCACGCAGTCTGGCTGCAGTCTCAACAAATCAATTGGCAGATCACACAACCGAGTTGGCTGTCAAGAGGAATGCTTCTTGTAGTTCAGACTGTTCTTTGATCAGAGAACTTTGCAAAAAGAAACAAACTAGATTTCCATATTTCGCGTCAATATCCTTCAATCATCTTATTGACCAGTTCACCCAATAAAGGTTCCATATTAAAACACACATGTTTCTATTATCTATAGTGCGTACAATTAGTTGCAGGAATGTACTAGCGTAGTTATGTAACAATAAAATAGAAATAATGTTTGTAAATAGTTAACTACTATAAATGGAGAACTTCTACTTGTTATACTAAATGTTCATCATATAACAACAAATGCAGCCAGACCATAAAACAGGTGTTACACTTATCCAAGTTGTAATAATGATTTCCTGTCCTTGCCCTGTACAGTGTCTAGTTCCCATACTGAGTGTCTATAAAAACTGCATTCCCCTTTCAATGCTTATAGCCCAAAATAACTGGACTATTCAAAAAAGTTTAAAGATGTTAACAGCCAGATTTTAGCTCTAATGCATACATACTAGATATTTCATATTAATATAAATTGTGACATTGCTGGACAAATATATACATGTTTCTGCTCCTTAAACTTTGCAGTTTACAGGCTTTACAAAATCTCTTCATTAGTTGTTGACAGATCTTTATTTTCGTTGTTTTCCTGGGCCCCTATTTTTGCCAGTCCCTGCTTCTGTTCTGAGGAAGTGAAACCCCATTCTTTCCCTGTACTCCCCTGTCCCTAAGCAACGGGAACAGTACATCAAGCCACTTCCACCGCAGTTCTTGCACCTGCTAATAAGAACCTGATAACGTGAAAAAGAAAAAATTGACTTGCTATGAAAATAAGAACCAATTGCTTCTGCATAAAATATCAATAATAAGAGAAATACTATCAAACCCTATTAGCTTACCATTTTGGCCATTCTCCTTTAGGAAGCATAGCAAGATGTATGAAATTCGTGCGCCCTGTAGCATAAGCAACGAAAAGAGCAATTTCATGGTCAGGAAACCTTGGCTTAAAGAAGTTAACCATTGGATTCTATAGAATAGAGGATATTATCTTATAAGTTATCGATCACTTCAAACTCAAAGTATTCGGAGTATAGATTGGCAGGGGAAAGGATCTAACAGATAAAACCAGGGAGGTTTGTGAAACAACCTATACAGAAAAACACCTGGGGAAAAGTTCGATCATTGGGTTCCATGAAAGGCAAACACAATCATCATCCTACCAAATATTTTCGGATTTTCCCATGGAATACTTCACTCTTTAAATTGCAGACGCTGTCTTGGTGAGCTAGTAGAGTGGAACAAAACCATCTTCATCACACAAACTTTCCTCTGAAGAAATCCATAACTATTATCGGAGAATCAATAGAGCATTATTACTTTTGTTTCAAACCGCAATAACTAATGTAGTATTTGCAGATCACTGCCTACAGTAATGTGGGTATAAAGTCAAAATAGTGATCTTCTCAACTTTGTTCACGTAATAAAGACAAAAAGAGTTGACAAGCAATAACAATCCAAGCAAGCATAATACATGTTGGTGTTACAGATGAAATGACCTAAACTTAAATGGACAAAACAAAAAATAATATATATAAAAAAAATGGCTCTAAATCATTACCCTCTCTTTTTTAACTTTTATAACTGTTCAACGTAGTGCATTTCAGTCACTGTAAGCTCATGTATCGTGCAATGAAATATAATATGTTCATATACCATGTGTCTGTGCAAGGGAGGAGAGAAAGACCTCTTCCTTGGCATCCACTGCAATTCATTTTTCCACTTCCTTCGCATATTATGCATGGTGGGTGTGGGCGCTTTCTTGTTTGCCTTCTGACATTTGACTGCACAAAGGATGACTTTACAATCAAAGAAATGAAAATTCGTAAGAAACATCAATCCATTTTTGGTTAAATTATAAAGGCATTCTCACATACTAGACTTTCCAAATTGCACTTTCCAGCCGGACAATTTAAGTTTCAAGCCCAAAGCCGAGTTACAGGTTTGATTTATAACTTTAAACAATTACGATTCACAAGTAATGTGGATTTCATGGGCTCGACTTCTTAACATGTGACCATTACCACCAAAATGACAGTTCTCAATTCACAACAAAACCAGGAAAATGGAACTTGTATGAAACATAAATCCATGTTTGGTTAAAGTTAAAAGAGAAGTAAATTTCAGAAAACAGCTCCTGGACAATACATTCCAAACTAAATCTACACTAGTGAAAAAGGGAAAGAATCCTCTAGCTATTTTAGAGGACAAATTTTTATAGTAAATAATATCTATGAAGACAGTCATAACTTTAGTCAAATTTTATTAAAGATACCATTCCAAAGTTCAAACCACTGGTTGATTATCCTCAAGTTAGAAAGAACTAAACCCAAAGTTACAAATGAGAAGTAAACCCTAGAATGTGCATTTCAAATTCAGCCCAACTTGCATTAAAGCTACTAACTTCCATCCCTAAGTTGAAGTTTAACGGAAGGGGGTAAGATTGACTCAAGTTACAACTTGCAACTATGTACAAGTTTGCAAGTACCTACAATATGTGCAATCCAATCTAAAAGTTGGACAAAACTTGAAAATTCAGATGAAATGCAAGAAGAGAGTTTTTAAGGATAATCTGGAATTCTTTCAAAACAAGATTCCGAAAGGATGGAAAATGAGGAGAGGGTTAAGGAATGTTCATTCATCAAACAACTCAAAGATATTGATGCAGAGGAAGAAGCAATGGCTAGACACCATTCCCTAGTTATGCTTGGGATGAAAGAACACCAAAGCTTGCAAAACCTAGAAGGACTATAAGTGCAAATTTCAAATTTAAAACAAGATGTAATGTCCTCTTCCAATTAGGCCTTGAAGCCCAAAACCGCTAACCTATGTGATTCCTGTGGGTTCGAGCGGTTACTGACAGCTAGGGAATCAGCTGAGGACTGATGCCATCCATAGAAGATCTAGGGCATCATCATTTGGTCAAGAAGGGCCACCAGGGCCATAAGCCACCTTCGTGCATGCCATCCAAGCATTATTTAATGATGCATGCACTATTTAAGTCTCCATCTGCATGCATGCAAGTCAACGGAAAATTAGAAGATAAAGTGACCTAATTAGGTCAAAGATTAGGTTTTGTGCAGTTGAACTTTATAAATAGAGGATAAAGCGAGAGGAGATTTCACTTTGGATTATTATTATTTTGGGAGCTCTTGGATAGCAGCACAGCAGTTGGGGTTGGAGACGGAGTCTTTAGCTAACAGGATTTCGGCAGTGAAACATCTGTCCTAGTCTTATTACGGGTAAGCCATACAGGTTCACCACTTGTTCTTCATTCATTCATCAGTTATCTAGTACATGGTATAGATCGTTGCAGGGACACGTGTGCAGCCGTAAGAGGGGGTTTTCAGCCAGAAAGCCCTAATCAGCTGTTGGGCCTTCAAATCTCAGTTTCCTTCCGAAACTCAGGCATCATTCTCATCATCAGCTTCATACTCCGGTACCCGGCGATCATCAGATCCATCAGTGCTCATCCGAAGTAGTTATTAGCAGTTTCAGGGTTCCAGGGGCGTGAGTAGCTGCCTCTCTGAATTCGCTACCCTGCCTAGAGGTCTTAGAACCTCCGCATGCATCTGGCATTCTCTCCGGCACTGAAAAACTATCAACCCTGCAAATTCGTAGTTCCATCGGAAACCTCCTTCCTTGAGGGCGTCACCCTTTTCTAACTGGGGCGTCTTGCTACTGGGGGTTCACCTGAAGCAGAGGAGATCAGCCCATCTCCGATCCAGTTCTCAGAGCTTGCATACTTTCTTCGGAGCAGTTCAGTCAGCTTATCAGTGGTAAGTGTTCATTCTATCTCGCAAACCCTAACCCTAATTTTTCCTATAAAATAGGGATTTTTGCATAGCAATTTGCATGCCCAGTTGTATCAGCATATTTGTTTAGAAATAGAAAATATCGGGATTTGGGATATTACAGTGGTATCAGAGCTGTTTTCTTGGCCAGCTGTGGGATTAAGAGATGAAAAGTAGATGAATACAGAAGGAGATCCTTTTGTAACCTATAGGAGGAGGAAGAGTAGATACACAGAAGAATTCGAAGATATCCAACTAGAAGATACCAATTCAAACATGGAACACACAGGTATACATTCAGATAGGGGAAAAGGAACGGGAGAAGAGGAGGATCGGATAGAGTTTCGCAGCTTGGTCTCTGCATTGCAAGACTTAGCCAAAGGACAAAAAGAAGTCCTCAATGCAATCAACAGACTATCAGCGAAACTGGAAACAGGTATCAACAGTACACCTCCCTCACCGGTAGATCATGGATCTTCAAGCAGCAGTGGAAAGATGGTGTACACTAACATCCAGAACACTCCGCACATATACAGCAGATCTACTATCAGGCCTACCATGCCTCACTTCTTGGCAGATACAGTAGGGGGCCCGGTCATGCAGGTAGAACCTAGCGAGCCTTTTGGGGTTTATTTGCAGGAGTACAGAGACTTAGGGGATGAGTTTCATGCTGCCATGTCTTTCTCAGACTTCTGCAACATGAACAGTAGGAACAGGCCCAGGAATTTCAACAAGGGTTTCAATCACAACTATGAGCTGCAGAAGACCTTGGGCAGTTTAACCATCCCAAACTTTGATGGGACTCGCGGAGGATCAGCGAGAACATGGGTCCAAAAGTTGGATACCTATTTCCAACTCAACCCCATGATGGAGACAGACGCCATTAAGTTGGCTACACTTCACCTGGACGGAGAAGCTCACGAATGGTGGTACCACGGATTGGTGACATTGGGTCACAACACCATCCATTCTTATGGTGAGTTCACTCAGAAACTCATAGAGAGGTTTGATAGGAAAGATCCAGAGATCCATTTCAGGGAGTTGGCTCAACTCAAGCAGACTGGTAGTGCAGAGGCTTTCATTTCAGAATTTTAGAGGCTAGCCGTTATGGTAACAGATGTGTCAGAGAGCAGATTGACTATGTTATTCACTGAGGCCCTCATAGAACCACTACGGGGATGGGTGAAAGCCTACAAACCCCTCACTCTGCAGGATGCTATTAGCAGGACAAGGGATCTTCAGGATTCAGTGCCCAAAAACAAATTTCCTCTTAAACCCAATTTTCCTGTTAGGGACAAGGACAGGAAACCTTTCCAGCAGGATGTGCCCAAGAAAACTTGGTTAGATGAGGACACTAGGAAAGACTTGAGAAGGAAGAAGCTATGCTTCACCTGTCAGGAACCATGGGTACCAGGACACAGGTGTGCAGGGAAGGCGAAGGCCCACTACATTGAGGTGTATTCAGACAGTGATGAGGACGACGATGAGCAGGAGGCCACAGAAGAGGATTCACACCAAGGTGATACACCAGAGGGAGTCATTGCTACATTATCTGGGGTACTAAGATTCCACACTCTCAAGGTCAAGGGAGTAGTACAGGGTCACAGAGTAGGAGTATTGATTGATGGGGGAGCCACCCACAATTTCATTGACTCCGCTTGGGTAGCCAAGAGAGGTATCCAGACCGAGAAGTTTGAGGGATTCACTGTAGCAGTAGCCGGGAACTCCAGCATGGAGTGCAACTACTGGATCCCAAAACTGAATGTTGCCTTAGGTAACTATCAGATGACAGACTCTTTCTATGTAGTAGATGTAGCAGATACTCATGTGGTCTTGGGTGTTCAGTGGCTTTATTCTATAGGGAAATACACTACAGACTACAGGGCAATGGAAATGGAGTTCCAGGGGCCAGATGGCAAAAGGGTAGTTTTGAGGGGCATGAACACTTATCCCCCAAAACCAGTCTCATCACAGAGAATGGAGGCAGTGCTCCGACAGGATGATATAGAATGGGCTGCAGAATGTTTGGTCACCTTCAGGAAACCCCCAGAGACCAGCACACAACACCCAAGTGACATTCAAGCCTTGCTACAGAAACACGAAAAGGTTTTTCGGGACCTTCCATCAGGTAGACCACCAGACCAAGGTTTTGAACACATCATCGAGCTAGAGGAGGGAACAGAAGCAGTCATCACCACTCCTTACCGGCATCCCAAAAGGTACAAGGATGAGATTGAGAAAACCATCAAAGAACTACTGGAGCTTGGATATATTCGGCCCAGTTCTAGCCCCTTTGCATCCTTAGTAGTACTGGTCAAGAAGAAGGATGGTACACTGCGAATGTGCATCGATTATCGAGCACTTAACAAAAAGACTATTAAGAACAGGTATCCAATTCCCAAAATTGACGAACTCATGGATGAGCTTCGGGGAGCTCAATTCTTCTCCAAGATTGATCTTCGCTCGGGGTACCATCAGATCAGGGTAAGGGACCAGGATATCTCCAAAACAGCGTTCCACTGTCACTATGGTCACTATGAGTTTCTGGACATGCCCTTCGGACTGACCAATGCTTCGGCCACTTTCCAGTCATGCATGAACCACACCTTCCGAGCACAGCTACGTAAATTTTTGCTTGTATTCTTTGATGACATCCTGATTTACAGCAAAACCTGGGAAGAACATCTGAAACACCTAGATGAAACATTGAGTATTTTAGAAGAGCATTCACTGTATGCAAAAATGTCCAAGTGTGAGTTTGGCATGAAGGAAATGCTGTACTTAGGACACGTAATCAATGCAAAAGGA
>LPNX010185971.1:393838-443579 GCA_001517045.1 Pseudotsuga menziesii | reverse complement strand
GTAGCTGATGCATTATCCAGGCGTCCAGCCCCATTATCTCTCAGTAGTATATCCACGGATTGGAGGGCACTTCTCTTAGTGGAATACTCCAAGAATAAATTTGCTTGCGAATTATTGGACGGGCAAATTCAGGATGACAGGTATAGGATTGTGGATGATATCATCTATTACAAAGACAGAATATACCTCGTTCCAGAATCCACATTGAGGAAAAAGATCATTCAGGCAGCCCACGATTCTCCTTTATCAGGGCATCAAGGTTTCTTAAAGACCTACAGGCAGATCAGAGAAAGGTTCTCATGGAAGGGCCTCAAGGGGGAGATTATGCAGCATGTCCAGGAATGTAGCATCTGTCAATAGAACAAGATTGAGAACACCCATCCAGCAGGGTTACTCCAGCCACTACCGATTCCAGAACAGAATTGGGAAAGCATCTCCATGGACTTTATTACAGGCTTGCCCAAGGTCCAAGGGCGAGATTGGTTATATGTAGTAGTTGACAGACTGACCAAGTTTGCACATTTCTTCTCGATATCCTCAGACTACTCGGCAGCTCAAGTAGTTGAGTTATTCTTCAGGGAGGTCTTCAGGTTACACGGGTTACCTAAGACCATTTTCAGTGATCGGGATAGCAGATTCACGGGTGCCTTCTGGCAGGAACTGTTCAGATTAGTGGGGACCGAACTGGCTACTAGTACGAGTTATCACCCCCAGAGTGACGGGCAAACAGAAATAGTCAACAAGTGGATCAAAGGATATCTAAGGAACTATGTAGCAGGGCAGCAGCGAACCTAGATAAAATGGCTACACCTAGGGGAGTATTGCTACAACACTACTTATCACATGTCTATTAGGATGACCCCTTTTAAGGCATTATATGGTTATGAGGCCTTGGACTATGCAAATTTGGCATTTGGAGACAGTAGGGCTCCTAAGGCTAAGGATTGGATACAGGACAGTCAGGACATCCTGAAAGTATTGAAAGAGAATTTACAAATAGCCCAGAATCAACAGAAGTTGTATGCCGACAAACACAGGATTGAGCGGAGCTTTGAGGTAGGGGATTTAGTTTACTTAAGGCTCCATCCTTACAGACAGTCTTCACTTAAAAAGAAAGGAGCAGAGAAGTTAAAACCCCACTTCTATGGACCCTACAAAATACTTTGGAAGGTGGGAGAGGTGGCATATGAACTAGAACTTCCCCAGGAAAGCAAAATTCACAATGTGTTCCATGTATGTAATCTGAAGAAGACCCTTGGGCAACACATTGCTCCATCCATCGAATTTCCCCCTTTAGATGATGAAGGACTGCTGATACTGATTCCCGAACGGATCATACAGAGTAGAGAGAGGAAGCTCAGGAACAGAGTAATCAGGGAATACCTAGTTCAATGGAAAGAACTACCGCCAGAGGATGCCACCTGGGAAGGTGAACAGGTATTGCAGCATCCCAGTTTGAAGTTGCTTGAGGACAAGCAATCTCGAGCGGGGAGGACTGTAATGTCCTCTTCCAATTAGGCCTTGAGGCCCAAAACCGCTAACCTATGTGATTCCTGTGGGTTCGAGCAGTTACTGACAGCTAGGGAATCAGCTGAGGACTGATGCCATCCATAGAAGATCTAGGGCATCATCATTTGGTCAAGAAGGGCCACCAGGGCCAAAAGCCACCTTCTTGCATGCCATCCAAGCATTATTTAATGATGCATGCACTATTTAAGTCTCCATCTGCATGCATGCAAGTCAACGGCAAATTAGAAGATAAAGTGACCTAATTAGGTCAAAGATTAGGTTTTGCGCAGTTGAACTTTATAAATAGAGGATAAAGCGAGAGGAGACTTCACTTTGGATTATTATTATTTTGGGAGCTCTTGGATAGCAGCACAGCGTGCAGCACAGCAGTTGGGGTTGCAGATGGAGTCTTCAGCTAACAGGATTTCGGCAGTGAAACATCTGTCCTAGTCTTATTCCAGGTAAGCCATACAGGTTCACCACTTGTTCTTCATTCATTCATCAGTTATCTAGTACACGGTATAAATCGTTGCAGGGACACGTGTGCAGCCGTAAGAGGGGGTTTTCAGCCAGAAAGCCCTAATCAGCTGTTGGGCCTTCAGATCTCAGTTTCCTTCCGAAACTCAGGCATCATTCTCATCATCAGCTTCATACTCCGATACCCGGCGATCATCAGATCCATCAATGCTCATCCGAAGCAGTTATTAGCAGTTTCGGGGTTCCAGGGGCGTGAGTAGCTGCCTGTCTGAAGCAATTCGCTACCCTGCCTAGAGGTCTCAGAACCTCTGCATTCATCAGGCATTCTCTCCGGCACTGAAAAACTATCAACCCTGCAAATTCGTAGTTCCATCGGACACCTCCTTCCTTGAGGGCGTCACCCTTTTCTAACTGGGGCGTCTTGCTGCTGGGGTTCACCTGAAGCAGAGGAGATCAGCCCATCTCCGATCTAGTTCTCAGAGCTTGCATACTTTCTTCGGAGCAGTTCAGTCGGCTTATCAGTGGTAAGTGTTCATTCTATCTCGCAAACCCTAACCCTAATTTTTCCTATAAAATAGGGATTTTTGCATGGCAGTTTGCATGCCCAGTTGTATCAGCATATTTGTTTAGAAATAAAAAATATCGGGATTTGGGATATTACACAAGAAGGGAAGCGGTTGAACTTAACTTAGAGGATAGCTTCCTTGGCTGCTCATTACAGGTAGTTATTTTCTTCTCAAGGTTCACCTTAGAGAAAAATTTAAAAAATATCTTAAGAGGGCCTTCACAATACGGTTTCCAAGAACGAAGAAAAATTCTTATAAAAAGTTTTTTTGGTTTTGTGGGACGAAGGGGACGGAGGACGAGGGCTTGGGGGTTGCTGGAGACTGTCTGATGGAAGATGGTGGAGAGCAAAGGGGGAGGCAGGCAAGCCTCCATGAATCCTGACTCAAAAGGACTGAATATTGGGGATATCTTGATAGATCTGGATCATGGCCAAATCCAAGCAAATGGATCAATGGTAAGGAAACCAGAGCAATGCATGTCGAAAGCAGCCCTGATTCAATCCATGACAGTTCGATCCTCGAAGATTAGAGAACGAATCCAGTATATGTTAGATCATACGTTGATAGGGAAATTCGTCGGTATGCAACCCTCAGAAAAGGCCCTAATTTGGTGGATCAACTCGACCTGGAAACCCAAGGGTCATTATGATCTCCATCTGGGTTCCAAAGGGTTCTTCACCATCTCTTTCATCAGTTTGGAGGATAGGAACCAGGTTCTCGATGGAGGCCCATATTTCTATTATTCGGCAGGTCTTTTCTTGAGACCGTGGAAAGAGAAGTTCTGCCTCGAGAAGGAAGATAAGAGAGTTGCTCCAGTATGGATAAGGATGTATTCCCTCCTAGGGGAGTATTGGGATCCAGAAATTTTGGAGGATCTGGGGAACTATTTGGGCGAATTTATCAAGATATCAGAACAAACACGGATCCAATGCTATACAGCCTATGCGAGGATCTGCGTTTATATGGATCTGACAAAAGATTTACCAAAAGCAATACGGATGACATGGGAGGATGAAGATTGGACGCAAACCCTAGATTATGAACAGATCCCATTTCGATGCCGAAGATGTCATGAATACGGCCATTTATTTAGGGACTGTCCAATGAAAACCCGAAGATAAATCTGGAGAAGGGTGAGGAGCAAACAGATCGAGGGTTTAGAAGAGCATCATCATGGAAAAGAGGAAGCTGAAAGCAAGACAACCAGGTGGTGCATAACAAGATAGTTGTCTCAAACAAGTTTGAGGCTCTGGAAGATCATGAGGAGCAAAACCCAGAAAAGCTTCTGATGTCCAATCAGGGTACCTCATCCCAAGAGGAAACAGTCGAATCTGCCTCATCAATAGAGGAGAAAATAGGGGAAGATAAGGGGCAAGAAGGGGTTATACCCGACTCAGGAGACTAGGTCGGGGACATGGACATACGCAACTTAGATCTGGAAGGCATTGAACAAGCCTGTGCGGATAAAGGGAAAGGTTATGTTCCGCAGGAACAAGTAATCCTATTAAAAGAAGCTATCCTCAAGGCTCGTTCGTCCAACCAACTTGGGATCAGCTCTGGATCTCACAAGGAAACGAAGCGGAAATCTGAGGAACCATCAAAGAAGACAGGAATGAAGACAAACAAACAAAGGGTTACAGAAGTAGGTAAGCAGTTGGTAGAGTCAGGTCAGTATCCTACCATTAAAGCTACGCTGGGTCTGTGAGTTTCCCCAATGAAGATCATGTCCTGGAATATCAGGGGCTTAAACAACCCTCGGAAAATCAAGATACTTAATAAGAAGATCACAAAGACAAATCCGACCATTGTCTTTCTGCAAGATAAGTGTCAGGCAACCCATATCCAGGATCTGAGAAGGAAAATCTAGAGGAGTGAAGGGATGGGGTTGGACGCGAGAGGCTATTCAGGGGGCCTCGGAATACTTTGGGGTTCTACCCGGGTGATTTTAGAAGGATTCCAAGGGACTTGGTATTCTCTAACGGTTGATTTCAAGGTTGTAGAGTTTCCAATTTCAAGGATAGTGACAAACGTCTATGGACCCCATTTTGCAAGGGAAAAGAGGGACTTCATCCAATCTCTCAGAAGACTTAGGGAAGGAATGGCTAATGTCCATTGAGTGGTAGGAGAAGATTTCAATCTCATCACCTCTTTGGAGGAAAAAAAGAGAGGAAGGCGCAAGCTAGAGGAGGAATGCGAAGCCTTCAAAGAGACCATTGAGGATTTAGACCTAGTCGATATCATTTCAAGGGAAGGTTGGTTCACATGGAATAATAAGAGAACAGGGGAGATACATATAGCGTCCAAACTGGACCATTTTTTGGTTACGGAATCCATTATAGGACTCAGGAATGAGATCCATTCCGCAACGCTACCCAGTATGGGGTCAAACCATTGGCCAATTGAACTAATGTGGACTGGTCTGGGGTCACAATTTAAAAAACCTTTTAGGTTTGAACAGTTTTGGTTGGAACACCCGGACTTTGAGGAAAAGGTGAAGATGTAATGGGAAAAGTTGAGTGAAGGAAATGAACTAAGTATGTACAAATTCTAGTAGAAATTGAAGGGTCTGAAAACCAAGATAAAGAAGTGGAATAAGGAAGAATTTGGTAATATCTTATCAGACAAAAAAATTCTGGAGAGCTGCCTTCAAGAGGTCCAATCCATTGGGACAAATGATGAATATTCCATGGAATTAAAAATGAAGGAACTTAGCCTCTGCTCTAAGATAGAGGATCAGGAAAAAAAGGAAGAAATTCTATGACGTCAAAAATCCTGGAATCGTTGGCTAAAGGAAGGAGAGAGAAACAACAAATTCTTTCACCACTCAGTCATTCAGAACCGAATTCAAAATAAGATTCTTGTGCTCAAGAATGCAAGGGGAGTAGGGGTGGAGACCATGGACAAAATTGAAGCCACTTGGAATCATCACTTCTCGGACATTCTAAGTGATCCAAGGCAGGATAGGCAGGAAGATATTGAGAAAATCACACGACTCATCCCTCCCTTGGTTTCAAACAAGCAAAATGATCTTTTGACGAAACCAATAACTCTTAATGAGGTGGAGGAAGTGGTTTTCCGGATGAAAGAAGGGACTGCCCCAGGTCCGAATGGTTTCACAATGAACTTCTTTCATTGTTTTTGGGGATTGGTTAAGATGGATGTGTGGAGGATAGTAGAGGACTCCAGGGTTTCCCAGAGAATCCTGCCAGCTCTCAACGCAACATTTCTCACCCTGATCCCAAAAAGCGAAGTTGCAGATTCCTCGGACAAATTTAGGCCGATAAGCCTTTGTAATGTCATCTATAAAATTGTTACAAAGGTAATAGCAAACCGCCTGAAACCTCTCTTGCCGAGTCTAATCTGTAATGTTTTGTTTTTTATAAATAGGAAATTGACGGAGGACCTTTAATACCGGGAGCATATTAGGACAATTATTCAGTCATCAGTATAGTAAAGAGGGCTATCAGAGTTATTATCATAAAGCATGCGGAGCATGCAGGCCTTATTTCTTCAGTCTTAAAGTCAACGAGAAATTAGAATTGCATGCATGCAAAATTAAAGCGCAACCCTAAAAGTGACATGCAAACCCTAAAAGTACATGCTAAACTACTTAAGAAGGGTTATTGGACCAAAGAACATATCTATTATTATTAGTGTTGATTTGGAGCTTTGAGCAGCAGTACAACGTGCAGCCACGACAGTTGGGGTTGAAGACGACGTTTTCAACTAATGAGGGTTCGGCAGTGCAACTATCTACCCTAGTCTCTTTCAGGATAGACCATCCAGGTTTATCAGCAGCATTCATCGTATTCATCCATATCCAGCGATTCAGTATCAACCGAAAGATTGTCTGCAGGTTCATGCATGCAGCTGGGGATTTAGCTGGAAAACTCCAAGGTATTCACTGGGTCTCTGAATCCCAGTCTATCTTCCGCATGTCAACTTCATCTTCATCAGCAGGGTCACTCTACTGCCTTGAGTGACTATCATCCATCAGTTTGCTCATCCAGAGCAGTTATCATCAGATCCGAAAGGCTGAGGGCGTGAGCACCAGACTGGTAAACCAATTCGCTAGGGCACTTGGAGAGGTCAGAATCTCTGCATGCTTTGGTCATTCTTTCCGGCACGGGAAGATCTACATCCCAGCAAAGTCTCAGTCCCATCAGGCACCTCCTTCACCAAAAACGTCACCTTTAGCTGAGGAGAGAGTTTCATGCTGCCGAACAGTAACACCGGAAAGGAAGCATCATTACTTCACCAGTCCAGATCTTTATACATGCATCTTATCTCTGGATTATCATCCGCTTGATTATTAGTGGTAAGTGTTGACCTTCTTTCTGTAAAATATTTTCCCTAGTTTAGCTATAATTTAGGGCCCCATTGTTCCGGCACTTTGCATGCAAATTTTATTTCAGTATTCTTACACATTTGGAGAGTACAAATAAGCCCTAGAATAGTGAAACAGTAGAATATCAGTATTTGGGATATTACAGTGGTATTAGAGAATGATCCTTGCCAACTGTGGGCACATAGCATTTGAATAAAAGTGCATGTTGATGCATGCTTGTACATGCAAATGCATGTCAGTGATGTTGGTGAAGTGTATGTTAGAACAAAGGTTTTGTTTTGCTAGCTTGTGAGAACATGAAGACAATGAGAAGGATCTTCACTGGAAATTTGTAGAGGTTAGCAACACTGCAACACCTACCTCGATATTGGGAATATCTAACCTTGGGTGATGAGGTATGTGCAACATTGTCCTTTCAAGACTATTACACCATCATGTTCGGGAGCCAACCCAAGGATTTGGATCAAGATTTCCTTAATAACATAGTTGGAGGAGTAGAGAAAGATGAGCCCGAAGTATAGGTTGATGGTGAGTTTGATTTGGACTTAACAGTACATGATGAGGATGTGCATGAGGAGATAGCATTAGAGCCATCCCGTGAGTCTAGCGACACCAGCACATCCGATAGTCATATTGTGGACAAGCCATGTGATGAGTTGGAGTTGGTACACTCTTCATCACCTACAATAGGAGTCCAGACAGTTATGACAAGCGAGATACATAAGGTGCAAGGCAATGGGCACAGCAGTCGAGACAGTGGGAAGTCGCACATGGAGGTTAGGGAGAGTTTATACATGTGTGAGATAGAGCTCCCAGATGATAGTCACCGAAAGAAGATTGAATGCGTTAAAGAAAGCATTCTAGCAATGAAAGAGAGGACCAAGATACTCCGGGACACCATATTATAGCGACATGTTGAGCTTACAGCTCTTCGAGTTGTATGTACCAAGTTAGCGGTCATGCTTTCTAGTATTGAAGAGCGGTTAGATTTCTTGATGGGACATTAGAAGAACATACTATTGCATTTCAAAGCAGTCCTCTTCAGGAGTACATAGACAAGGCTTATAGTAGCTTGAATCCACATTTGCATAATGGAGGATGGTTTTTACAGGTTGGCTCAAATCGAGAAATTGGGCAGCAGTATATTAGCATTCCAGTTGAAATCAGAAGGGAAGAATGTCAGCTCGGTAGGATTATTCCTTGTGATGGTGCTTATGGACAAGGTCCTTTTTGGGGGTTGGATTGGAGAGAGATTAAGAGTTGGTGTCCTATTGAGTGGGCGATTCTTGGGAAGACATTCCTAGCCAAGGGTATAGTCCCACAAGAGCCTTGGGATATTTGGGATGAAAGATGCACAAGTTTGCATTGGGATCCAGGTGGGAGACCTTATGAGGGATGGATACAATGTTTACTGATGGGGTTACTTGGGAGTCTACAGGATGCTCCTTGTGTTGATATTATGCAGGGTAGCAATGGATGCATTTTGACCTCTGCAATTCTCAGATTGATTTGGGACCCTGGGATTATAGTGACTGGCAGTTTAGTGATTGCTAGAGGATGCTTTCAGGAGGTCTCTTGTGATGGTACCTCATTTACACCGTGTTTAGTTACTCTATTTATAGGAGGCTTCCATGGGATATCTTGTGATGGTACCGTGCAATGCAGTGCTTTGAGCAGAGGGTGCTACAGATCTCCTAGGATAATTTGGGATCTTGGGATCATCCCCGGATTCAGTTGGTTCAGTTTGATTGATTGTGGAGTTGCGTTGGCATTGCTTGAGGACAAGCAACCTTTGGCGAGGGAGGACCATAATGTTCCGTTTTTTATAAATAGGGAATTGACCGAGGACCTTTAATATCAGGAGCATATTAGGACAATTATTCAGTCATCAGTATAGTAAAGAGGGCCATCAGAGTTATTATAATAAAGCATGTGGAGCACGCAAGCCTTATTTCTTCAGTCTTAAAGTCAACAAGAAATTAGAATTGCATGCATGCAAAAGTAAAACGCAAACCCTAAAAGTGACATGCAAACCCTAAAAGTACATGCTAAGCTATTTAAGAAGGGTTATTGGACCAAAGAACATATCTATTATTATTATTGTTCATTTGGAGCTTTGAGCAGCAGCATAGTGTGCAGCCGCGACAGTTGGGATTGAAGACGGCGTCTTCACCTAACGAGGGTTCGGCAGTGCAACTATCTTCCCCAGTCTCTTTCAGGATAGACCATCCAGGTTTATCAGCAGCATTCATCGTATTCATCCATAATCAGCAATTCAGTATCCACCGGAAGATTATTTGCAGGTTCATGCGTGCAGCTGGGGATTTAGCTGGAAAACCCCAAGGTATTCACCGGTTCTCTGAATCCCAGCCTATCTTCCGTATGTCAGTTTCATATTCATCAGCAGGGTCACTCTACTACCTTAAGTGACTATCAGCTATCAGTTTTCTCATCCAGAGCAGTTATCAACAGATCCGGGAGGCTAAGGGCGTGAGCACCAGATTGGTAAACCAATTCGCTAGGGCACTTGGAGAGGTCAAAATCTGCATGCTCCGTTCATTCTCTCCGGCACGGGAATATCTACATCTTGACAAAGTCTCAGTCCCATCAGGCACATCCTTCACCAAAAACGTCACCTTTAGCTAAGGAGAGGGTTTTGTGCTGTCGGGCGGTAACACCAAAAAAGAAGAATCATTATTATCTCTGGAGTATCATCAGCTTGATTATCAGTGGTAAGTGTTGACCTTCTTTCTGTAAAATCTTTGCCCTAGTTTAGCTATAATTTAGGGCCATTATTTCGGCACCTTGCATGCAAATTTTATTTCAGTATTCTTGCACATTTGGAGTACAAATAAGCCCTAGAATAGTGAAATAGTAGAATATCAGTACTTGGGATATTACATAATCTCACATGAGTAGTCAAGATTTGTCGAAGGTAGGCAGATAACTCATGGAATTATTCTGGTCCATGAAATGTTGCACTCCATCAAAGTAAGGAACCTTCCAGGTATGATGGTGAAAATGGATATTGCTAAAGCCTATGACAAACTTAATTGACAGTTCATCCGCAAAATGCTAGAATCCTTTGGATTTAGGATGGAATGGATTAACTGGATTATGATTTTGGTTTCTTCTGCTTTTTTCTCTATTCTCCTTAATGGTGTGCCTTCAGGGATCATTAAACCCTTGAGAGGTCTAAGACAGGGTGACCCCCTGTCCCCGTTTTTGTTCATTCTCATGGTTGAAGGTCTAGGCAGATCAATTGCGGCTTTAAGAGACAATAATGAAATCAGAGGGCTAAGTCTACACCCATGGGAAGGCAAACAAATGCATCAACGGTTTGTTGATGACACCATGTTTATGGGACATCCCTCTGTCCAAGAAGCTAGGAAGTTCAAAAAATGTCTAGAAGACTTTGGCAAAGCCTCAGGCTTAGAGATCAATGAGCATAAATCCCAAGTCTTCTTTTTTAACACACCCAGGATTACTAGAAGGAATATTTGTCGAATCCTGGGGTTTAAGAAGAGCTCCCTTCTGTCCAAATATCTAGGGACCCCTCTAATAAGCTCAATGGCCAAGAAGGGTTCCTAGACAAACCTCTTGGATAGCATGAAAAAGCGTCTGACGAATTAGACCATGAGGCCTCTAAACTTGGCAAGTCGCCTGGTGTTGGTAAAATCTGTCCTTCAGGCTATGCCGACGTACCTCTTCTCTATGATGCTAGCCCCAAAATCCATCCTGAAGGATCTCAGGAATTTGCAACAAAATTATTTATGGAGCGGTCCCCGGGAACACCAAAAGTAGGCTTTGGTAAAATGGGAAACAATTTGTTCTCCAAAAAACCAAAGTGGTCTTGGACTCAGAGACCCCGAGAAAGCTAATGAGGTAAGCGAGGCCAAGCTTTGGTGGAAATGGGTCTCCCATTTTCAGGAGCTTTGGGATAAAGTGTGGCACTCTAAATATGCAAAAGGATGGGATAAACAAGACCCCATAAGATTCTCTGAAGACATCCTGGGGTCCCACATTTGGTGAACGACTTGGCAAGGGAGGTCACTAGTCCAAGATCATAGCTTCTGGGAGGTTAGGAATGGTCAAACGGCCAGGATTTGGGAGGATTCTTGGCAACAGTTGCCTCCGCTAGGTCGTGGGAGAGAGTTTCAGCACATCCAAAAGGAATGCATCTCCCCCGAGGAAATCAGGAGGCCAATCAACCTCTCCGATTGTGGGCAGCAAGGGACTGGTGGGAACGCTTCGACCCAGGGGAGGAGCTGGACCATCTGGAAGAAGCCCTTGACAACAGGCGCATAAGATGGAATGATGGAGAGGATAAACTTCACTGGGGATACACACAGAAGGGTTCCTTCACCTTGAAGGAAGCTTACGATATCATGACGGGGGTGGGCAATAACCCGGAAGACCAAAAATGGGGAAAATAATGGCAAAAGAAGCTATGGCCCAAGATAACTATATTTTGTTAGCTTGTGTTAAAAAATAGAATTCTAACAGGCGAAAACTTTAAAAAAAGATGGATGGCAGGCCCGTACCGGTGTTGCCTTTGCGAGCTGGCAGACGAAACTACTGAGCAACTCCTTGATACCTGTAAATTTGCGTCTTCCATTTGGGTTTCTGAAGCGGAGATATTTCGTCGTTCTGATCGGGTTAGGGAAAACCCAGGTCTAGCGGGTTATGGCTACATGATTCATGTTGTTAGAGGTAAAATGATAGGTTTCATGTATGGTTTTCTTGGCTGGGAAACAAACAACGCGGCGGAAGTGGAAGGTTTGCTGCAGGGCTTGGAAATTGGTAGGGAGAACAGTTGGACCCCTTTAATCATTGAAGGGGACTCTCAATTGATTATCTACCTGGCCACGAAACTATTGAATGGATCACGAAGCGCTAAGGTGGCACAGTCATGGCGCTTGGAAGGTAGACTGAAAACTCTCAAGGGACTCCTAGCTAGAGGTCTGGCTATCTGATTCCTCCACGCCAGACGGCAGGGTAACAAAGTAGCTGACATGTTGGAAAACGTAGGAGTGGAGACTCACTAGGTTGTTAAGGCGAAGGAGTGGGACATGATTACTGATAAGATGGAACGGTATAGATGTATGGCTCTAATGACCCATGACATGCGGGGCACTCATGGCACAAATCGGACAAGACACTAGGCAAGTCTAGAGGCATTGGGAGCACATGGTTGGGTGATTGTTTGGATAGATGAGCCATGTGACGAACACAAGTAACTTAATACACTTTCAAATTGTCATTAAGAACCTCTCCAGCCGACGGTTCAAAGTATGTGCAGACATGAAAGGTGGAAAAAGGAATTTTGATAGTTGGTATGGTAATATCCTTTTTAGGTTTAGGGATCGAATGCGGAATATCATGATTAGGCTTGCGGTCATGATAATCCTGAGAAGGAAATTACTATTTAAGAGTGCGGAAGGTGGCAGAAGGAATTACATATGTAGTTCGAACTGGTTCCCTCATGGTATTCACGTATCGAAGCGGGGGGTTTCTGTGTTGGCAAGGTGATATCTCTATGGAAGGCAGGAAAAGCCGAGGGAAGCACCTTCTATCCCAGGAGGAAGGCTCAGGGAAAGCCACCAGAGCTCAACAAAAGACTCTGTGGGAATTAAGGATGTTTGAGTTGCAACTACCGCGGGATATTCAACAGCGCATTGTTATCACATATATAGTAGTCAGGCTACCATATTATATTTATCAGATTTAGTACATTTTTTCAGCCAGATCTCCTACATATGAGATGTTGAGATGAGCAGTTTTGATGGATCATTATGTTACTAGTGGACTATAGTACTCTCCCATGCCAGGACTGAGTTTCAGGACACTCAGATTTGAGGACTGATGTAGCCATTTAGTCATTTGCAGATCAATTTGTGATGCCCAGATTTGTATCAGTATTTTCTCATTGGACAGATGATGGTTCAGATGGATTATTTGCATGGTTATGACTCAACTTATAAATTGTGTTATGGTTATCATTGCTCGTATACTCATTTTTGTGACATGTATTAGCATTTAGTGTCATGATCTGGTGTTCATATAAATATGTGGACTTGGATGTATCTATATTATGTATTGATGTCCCTACTCAGACTTGGAAGTTCTTGATCTATACTCATTGGTTTTACCCTCCTTAGGGAGAATAGAGGTAGTCATTCCCACCATTTTTTGGCTTGCTAGTGTTGGTTTCATCTTTCACTGTCTCCACCCATCCATTACCTTCCAGTTATGTTTCAACCCAACCTACTGCTTGACTTGTGGCATGGAAGACCTTTCCCCACTAGAGCCTTTGTTGAACAAACCTCCCTGTTTATTTGTGCCTCGGCTCTGAGTTACCTAGGATGTGTTTGCTTACCTGAAACAAGTAGCGCTGCCATCAATTCAATGTCTGGAAATGAAATGAATATCTTGCAAAAAGCCCATTCATGAAAACTAGTGTTTTTCAACATACATGAATGAAAGGCTAGCCTAATGAAATTGGCTCTAAAAAATATTGTAATGAAATATCTTAAACATTCATGAAAAGTAGTGTTTTTCAACATACATGGATGCAAAGCCTAAAATAATAAAAGTTCGCATATAAAAAATGCGTGGACCAAGGCTATGGAAAATCAAAGGCCCAAAAAACAATGGTTCCTAAAAGTTCTATCTAAAGATTGCTGGCCTTACTTGTATTGAGTTGGATTGTGAGCATTTGTCAAGGTGAGTAAGCACCTCTGAAGTAGTTCACCCATTTGTGAGACACTGCCATCCCCCTTGTTATTGTTTGTCCAGCATATGGCTAGAGTGTGTATTCTCTTTCCATATCCAAAGTGTCACAATGTTGAGTTGGTGGTCATCCTTTGTCCTAGCCTTGTAAATTTTAGCCCTCACCCTTCACTAGCAAATTGACTACAACTATAAAGTGAGTATGCTCTTGAAAGTCTGATATGAGTTATGATTAATAAATGAAACCCTCTCTCTCTCTCTCTCTCTCTCTCTCTCTCTCTCTCTCTCTCTCTCTATATATATATATATATATATATATATTTGATTGATGAACCGCCAATGAAGTGACTGTTACTTGTTATGATTGTTACTTAAATAATTTGTAGAGCATGTCTTAGCCTTTGAACACTTGCAACATATGGACGCCAGCCTGAGCTATATTGGTTATCTGATCATTTACAGGTTATTATTTTGTCTATTGGATACTGTTGATGATCAGGTAGAGACCTGGAAAGCGTATGAGTATATACCCTAGATGGATTTCGATTTTCTGAGCCTAGTGAGACAACTGGTTTTCAGTTCCAGGCACTTTCAGAGATGATCAGGCTCATTTTACCCTTCTGATGCAGTTTTGCTTCACTGGATGATGTGTCTAAGCAAGGAGATGTTTTTATTAGATCTCCTAGGGCGTTGTATGGGGCATAGGGGGTGCAGCAACTTGATTGTACCATAGTACCCCCCTCCCAGAGATCCTGGTGGGCTCAGTTGGACAATGCAGGCACCCTAGGAGGCTGTTTTGGCATTTTCACGTTTCCTGAGGCAGATTAAAAAATGATTAAATGGCTACTAAAGAAATCGATTTGGGCTACTGATGCAAGGAAATGGCATGGGATGAGTCATGATGATGAGAGTGATGTCCTCCACACCTTCTCCAACAGTTGTAGCACCTGATTGAGCCCGCATCTATTTTTGGGGCATTTTTATATTATTTTCTAGAGCTTTTGGGAGGCTCACGATTTCCTCAAGGAGGCACAAATTCATAATTTTAAAAGATTATATTATTTTATTGTGCCATGGGGACACCCAGAGGGAGTTAGTTAACACTCCATAGACCCACCATGTGCTCCATTTAGTTCTTGTTGAGTGGGATCCCCTCTCCTAGGGTGATTTAGTCCACTTTTATATAATATTGTTATATTGATCCATGTATTGTATGTTGAGCTCATCTCAACCATTGATTAGACATTTGTATCTTTTAATCTTAGCCACTCATTTGAAAAGTGGTTAGGATTTTGGTTCTCTCATTCCTATTTAAAGGAGAGAGCTTCTCATTTGTAAAGGATCTTTGGCTCTTGGATCTAATTAATAGAAAAACTTCCTTGTGGATATTTTTTTGGATCTCCTTTGCATCTGGTGTTCATAGATGGTGATTGGAAAGCCTTTTGCTTCCAAGCATTCGGGAAATTTGTGTGAGATCTATAATTTTTCGGGATCATTGTCTTGTCTACAGGAGGGTAACTTCACTTAGGCATTTTTGCAGGGGGGCCTCAACTCGTTTGGACTGGCTTCCTCTGTAACAAGGGGTTTTCATTAGCTTCATTGTGATCTATGATTACATCCTGTTATTTTTCTGTAGATCTTGTCTTTTTCTCATGACACAGTAAATCTAATATTGTTGACATTTGCTTGTGTAGGAGAGAGGGCGCATTGGTCACTTGGGGCAAAACGTTGGGCTTAGAAATCACACAGGTCTTCTCAAATTGATCGAAATAGCAGGGATCATCACCTTCAATGAATCTACAAGGATTTCCAGGTAAGATCTACAGGTTAGTTCCTTTCTTCCGGATTTCAATCCATTGACACATGCTTTTCTTCATTTTATTGAAAATTCCATAAATAATAAAAAACCAAAAAATACTAAAAAATAAACCGCTCGATCTCTAGACAAACCACTGTTGGGTTTTGTAAATTGGGCCTTCCCCTCACCAATTCATCCTCAACACTAAGCTAATTCTACCTGGTTTTCCCTAGATCTGAGAAACAGTCCTCCCAAACCCTGGTCCTCCACATCTTTTTCTGACTTTTTCCAAGATCTGATTTTTCCAGCAAAATTTCAACTTGGGTTTGTAGATCAGGTTCCCTCTCTCCATTTCTCCTTCAATGTTGAGCAGGAAGTCTCCAGATTGCCCTAGATCTAAGAAATTGACTTTTTCAAACCCTAGTGCTAACCACCTTGCTGCTGGTTTTCCCCATAGATTGACTGTTCCGGCCAAATACCTTTCTGGGTCTGTAGATCGTGGTACTTCCCAAGTGGGTTTCCCCCAACACTAGGCAGATAGTGACTCCATTGCCCTAAATCTGACAAGCACTGATCTCCAACCCTAGCACTACCCCCTCTTTGGCCTTCTTTCCTTGTGAGCTAACTTTTCCTTGGTGACTGGGGTACTTTGACTTTGTCATATCTTTCATTAAGTCTATCCATCGGTACTAGATAGCCCCAATCCTGTCCTTGACCTCCCTGCATTGGTCACGTTTCCCAAGGCAACGGATATTCCCACTTGTTGCTAGTACCTTAACCCCAGATCTCGTCTTTACCTAATACGTCACCTCTGTCCCAAGTTGGATCGAACCTCATACTTCCTAAGCCCTGATCCAAAGCCTTGGCTCACTTCGTGAACCTTAGATCTAGGGTTTCCACTAGCTTACACCTTACGTACCTCAAGTCCAGTTGATCTAATCTGGTGTTTAGGTTGGATCTCTCTTGTCGGGAGTAGATCTGGGTCTCCCCCTTTGTTGTCTTGGGCTAAGACACATAAAGTGAAGGCTTCCTTGATTGGCGTGACAACCATCCATTTGGGAGTCTAGGCAGTCTTGGTTCCACATACTTAGTTGCTTGTCCCTCTACCATCCATCTTGGATCCACCTCACATAGGCAACTACAAGGTTGGTGATAACACACATTACGGAGACTGAAAAGCAATTATGGGAGGAACTTGACTGTGAAAAGCTGCATGCAAAGTGCCAAAGGTCGAGGAATGGATCCTTGAGCCTGGCCACACTATGGGTAGGGTGAGTCTCTATGAGAAAACAGTCGCTCTCTTCTGGCTTTGAAAAACCTTGTGGGCAGATCAGCTTGGGATAAGAAAGGAGAGTCCTCGGAGGACATGCACCATGCTCAATGGCGGGCATCCATTTCAGAGGAAATTCAACATATGAACTCCAAAGTTGACTTTCGCATTACACGGTTGGGTCTCCAGGGTCGGATGCCTGATCTCTTGTACATTCTGCTTTGATGGTCTGTGATGGTCGTGTATTTGTTCCCCCTGTGGACAAAGGTCAGTCTTCCCCTTTTGGTGGTTTAGGTGTGATAGGTGTTTAATCCGAGCCTGTGGTGGCTTTAGGTCTGATAGTAATAGATGGTTTTAGACAGCTCTGTTGGAGGAATTTTGAACCTTTATTGTATGGATTCTCAGTCTCTGTAGCTACTTTTGGTTTTTGCTCAGAAATTTCAGAAACAGTAGTTTAGATGGCTTCAAAGGGGTGATCTAATCAAATGAACATCTCTCTAGTTGTAATTTTTTTTTGATATTAATATAAAGTCTCGCTCTCTTACTTACAAAAAAAAAAGGTTTCCAAGAATAAAACAATATCCTTTTAGTTAGATTGCAAGAATCTTATTGAGCAATCAATAGTGTGAAGACCTCAGGAGAATTTCCAATTGGATGCCTATCAACCAAATTAAAATATCATAGAGACGGATTTATTAGAGATGGTTAGAGCTACATAGAAGGGGAGCACTCGTCGCTTCACTCCCAAAGCACACTACGAAAGGGAGCGATCAAAAAGCATCGTCAAAAGCACACTTCTTTATTGTTCCATCCAAGGAGTGTTTTCTAGCACACTCTTTGACACTGTGGAGAGCACTCTAGGAGCCTCCCTGGGCATTCCCAAAGAACTCCTGGGATGCTCCTTGGGCACTCTTAGGGACTTAAAAAACACTCTGCAAGCATTCCATCTTAGCAAACCAAGGCGAATTCTTGGGTTTTTTGGTGCTTGTGGGAACCAAGGCAAGGTTCCAAAATGTGAAGTAAGACATGGCTAGAGTTTTTTGATGGATGAAAATACTCTTTCACTCCATTTTCTCTCATTTTATTTCCCATTTCACTATCTTTGCTAGGGTTTTAACTGGCCTTCTTGCTAGTTGTTGAGAAGCAGATTTGTAAGACCCTGGAAGGGAGATTGAAGGCTACAATAGTTACATTCAACCACCATTGAAGAGATGAAGATGTAGGCTCTAAGCCCACTCTTGTTTGTCTTTTTCCCTGTGTTGTAAACTAGTAGATATTCTATGTTGAATACTTGAATGTTTTCTTCTCCTAATCTTTCCCATTTCTCCTTCTTCGTCATTCTATTGCAAGTAGCAAATTATTCTCAAGAAGCATGTTGGGTATGTGGCTTATCCTTTTGGTTCCACTTCCTATTATGATGGTGATGGTGGAAAACCAAAATACTAGTGATGAGGAGGAAGAAGTAGGTAGTGGTACATACGATGCAGAGAAGCAAGAAATGGAAGGGGATGATGAAACTAACAGTGATAATAGAAAGAAACCAAAAGAGAGTTCAACACCCTTGTGGAAGTATGTGACAAGGTTTTAAGGGAGAGAAAGGGGGCAAAACTACAAAATTTATATGCTCCCATATTAAGATAACTTGCACATGTTCATATAGCCATGTCAGAAAGAATCTCTATAGGATTATGCCATGTGATGAAAAGAAGGCTATATAGGAGTCGAAACCTATGATAAAGTTCCTACAAAAGATAGAAACATATATAGGAGGGAAGAGGAGGAAGCACGAAACAAATCCAAACAAATCAAGGGTTGAATATGGGAACTCAGCCTCACATAAGATGTTTGGGGGTCAATCCCCACACCCCATGCTAGTGGATTTGTAATGTCCTCCTCTGCTTAGGCATTGAGGAACAAGCCACTAACCTATGTGATTCCTGTGGGTTCGAGCGGTTACTGACAGTTAGGGAATCAACTGAAGATTGATGCCATCTACAGAAAATCTAGGGCATCAATATTAGATCACCATTGGGTCGAAGAAAGCCACCGAAGCCAAATACCACCGGCATGCATGACATCTAAGCATTATTTAATGATGCATGCACCCAATTAAGTCTCCATGTGCATGCATGCAAGTCAACTGTAAATTAGAAGTTAAAGTGACCTAATTAGGTCAAAGTTAGGGTTTTCGCAGTTGAAAGTTATAAAAGAAAGATAGAGTGAATGGAGACTGCACTTTTGGATTATTATTATTTTGGAGCTCTTAAAAAGCAGCACAGCGTGTGGCCACAGCAGTTGGGGTTGGAGATGGCGTCTTCAGCTAACGGGATTTCGGCAGTGAGATATTTGTCCTAGTCTCCTTCAGGATAAACCATCCAGGTTTGTCACTGTATCTATTGCATTCATCGTTATCCAGTATTCCAGTATAAGTCCGAAGGTTATTGCAGATTCATCCGTACAGCTGGGGCATTTAGCTGAGAAACTCCAGTCATTCACCAGGACTTTGGATCACCATATTTCTTCCGCATGCGGCCTGCATCCTCACTGATAGGATCACTCTACTGCATTGGGTGATTATCAGCTATCAGATTGTCCATCCGGGGCAGCTAGCAGCAGTTTACAGGGTTGTGGGGGCGTGAGCAGCAGATTGGTAGATCAATTCGCTAGGGCATCTGAAGAGGTCAAAACTCTTGCATGCTCCGACCATCCTCTCCGGCACGGGCACACCTTCCTTCCAACTTATTTTCTAGCTGAAACTGACCATCCCTTCAGCAAAAACGTCACACTTGTTTGATTCAGCCATCCGGGGTATTGCAGCAGAAAACAAGGTCATTTCTTCATCAACTCAGCTCATCTTGCATGCGTATTCTCTCTGGAGTATATTCAGCCGGCTTATCAATGGTAAGTGTTCATTCTATCCTGCAAACCCTAACCCTAATTTCAGCTATAAAATAGGGAAACTTTGCATGGCAGTTTGCATGCCCGGCTATTTCAGTAAATTTGCATAAAAATAGAAAATATCAAGATTTGGGATATTACAGTGGTATCAAAGCTATCTTCTTGGCCAGCTGTGGGCTTGAGAAATGAGAAGTAGATGAATACAGAAGGGGACCCTTTTGTAACCTATAGGAAAAGAAGGAGTAGGTACACGAAGGACTTTGAGTATATCCAATTAGAAGATATCAGCTCAGACATGGAACCAATAGGTATACACTCTGATAGGGGAAAAGCAACAGAGGAAGATGAAGACAGGATGGAGTTTCGCAACTTAGTATCCGCATTGCAAGACTTAGCCAAAGGACAAAAATATGTACTCAATGTAATTAACAGATTATCGGTGAAACCAGAACTAGGTAACAACAGTACCCCTCCCTCACCGGTAGACAGAGGGTCTACAAGCAGCGGTGGGAAGGTTGCGCATACCAATATACAAAATGCACCACACATATATAGTAGACCTTCCAACAGGCCTACTATGCCTCACTTCTTGGTAGATGTAGATGGAGGTCCAATCATGCAGGTAGAGCCTAGCGAACCCTTTGGGGCTTATTTGCAGGAATACAGGGACTTAGGGGAGGAATTTCATGCAGCCATGTCTTTTTCGGATTTTTGCAACATGAAGAGTAGGAACAGGCCCTGGAATTTCAACAAGGGATTCAATCACAACTATAAATTGCAGAAAACCTTAGGCAGGTTGACCATTCCAAACTTTGACAGGACTCGCGGAGGATCAGCAAGGATATGGGTTCAAAAGTTGGATACCTATTTCCAACTCAATCCCATGATAGAGACCGATGCCATTAAATTGGCTACACTCCACCTGGACGGAGAGGCTCATGAGTGGTGGTACCACGGATTAGTGACATTGGGTCACAACACCATACACTCCTACGGTGAGTTCACTCAGAAGCTCATGGAGAGGTTCGACAGGAAGGATCCAGAGATACATTTCAGGGAGTTGGCTCAACTCAAACAGACAGGTAGCGCAGAAGCCTTCATCTCAGAATTCTAGAGAATAGCAGTCATAGTAACAGATGTGTCAGAGAGCAGATTGACGATGTTATTCACTGAGGCTTTAACAGAGCCACTACGGGGATGGGTGAAAGCCTACAAACCCCCCACTCTGCAGGATGCCATTAGCAGAGCCAGAGATCTCTAGGATTCAATCCCGAAGAACAGGTTCCCTCTCAAAACCAACTTTCTTGTTAGGGACAAGGACAAGAAACCTTTCCAGCAGGATGTTCCCAAGAAAACATGGTTAGATGAGGACACTAGAAAAGACTTGAGGCGGAAGAAATTATGTTTCACTTGTCAGGAACCATGGGTGCCAAGACACAGGTGTGCAAGGAAGGCAAAGGCTCACTACATCTAAGTGTATTCGTACAGTGACGAGGAGGACTATGAGCAGGAGGCCACAGAAGAACTACTAGCAGCTGAGGAAGAATCACTCCAGAGTGATACACCAGAGGGAGTCATTGCTACAATATCTGGAGTACCAAGATTCCATACTCTTAGGGTCAGAGGAGTAGTACAGGGTCACAAAGTGGGAGTATTGATTGATGGAGAAGCAACCCACAATTTCATTGACTCCGCTTGGGTAGCCAAGAGGGGTATTCAGACTGAGAAGTTCGAAGGATTTACTGTAGTAGTAGCTGGGAACTCCAGCATGGAGTGCAACTACTGGATTCCGAAATTGAATGCCATGTTAGGTAACTATCAGATGACAGATTCATTTTATGTAGTAGATGTATCAGATACTCAGGTAGTATTAGGTGTTCAGTGGCTTTATTCAATAGGGAAATATACTACAAACCACCGAGCAATGGAAATGGAATTCCAAGGGCTAGGCGGCAAAAGGGTAGTTTTGAGGGGCATGAACACTTATCCCCCAAAACCGGTCTCTTCACAGAGAATGGAGGCAGTACTCAGACAGGATGACATAGAATGGGCTGCAGAATGTTTTGTCACCTTTAGGAAACCTCCAGAGAACAGCACACAACACCCAGGTGATATTCAGGCCTTGTTACAGAAGCACGAAAAAGTATTTCAGGACCTTCCATTAGGTAGACCACCAGACCGGGGCTTTGAACACATCATTGAGCTAGAGGAGGGGACACAGACAGTCATCACCACTCCTTATCGGCATCCCAAAAGATACAAGGATGAGATCGAGAAAACGATCAAAGAATTGCGGGAGCTTGGATACATTTGACCCAGTTCTAGCCCCTTCGCATCTTCAGTGGTCTTGGTCAAGAAGAAGGATGGTACACTACGAATGTGCATCAATTATCAAGAACTCAACAAAAAGACCATTAAAAACAGGTATCCCATCCCTAGGATTGATGAACTCATGGACAAACTACGGGGTGCCAAATACTTTTCCAAGATTGATCTTCGCTCGGGGTACCACCAGATCTTAGTAAGGGGCCAAGACATCTCCAAAATAGCTTTCCATTGTCACTATGGTCACTATGAATTCCTGGTCATGCCTTTTGGACTTACCAATGCTCCAGCCACTTTTCAGTCATGCATGAACCATACTTTCAAAGTTCAGCTACGTAAGTTTTTGCTAGTATTCTTTGATGACATCCTGATTTACAGCAAAACATGGGAGGAACATCTGAAACACTTGGACGAAGTATTGAGCATTCTAGAAGAACACTCACTTTATGCGAAAATGTCCAAGTGTGAATTTGGCATGAAGGAAATGTTGTATCTAGGGCACATAATCAGTGAAAAAGGAGTACAGGTTGACATGGAGAAAATCCAAGCTATCAGAGATTGGCCCGCGCCAAAAACAGTCACAGAATTGAGAAGCTTCTTAGGTCTTTGCACTTATTACCGAAGGTATGTTAAGGGATTCTCCCAATTTGCCGCACCCCTCACAGATCTCACAAAGAAGGGAGCATTCACTTGGACAAAACTAGCACAGCAAACTTTCGAGGACATGAAAGTCATTATGAGTTCTTTCCCAGTTTTAGCATTACCGAACTTCTCGCAACCATTTGTAGTAGAATGTAATGCCTCAGGGGAAGGGTTAGGAGCAGTATTGATGCAAAATCATCACACTATTGCATTTGAGAGCCGAAAACTGAAGAACTACGAGCGCCACTACTCCATATATGACAAAGAAATGCTAGCCATCTTACATGCTCTCACGAAGTTCAGACACTACCTGGTGGGTAGTAAGTTCAAAATCAAGACAGATCATAATAGCCTCAAGTACTTCTTAGAGCAGAGAGAACTGAATGAGCGCCAACAGAAATGGGTCAGCAAAGTACAAGCCTACGATTTCGAGATCGAGTATGTAAAAGGTAAGAATAATATAGTAGCCGATGCATTATCCAAGCGACCCGCCTCACTATCTCTCATGAGTATATCCACAGATTGGAGGGCACTTCTCTTAGTAGAATACTCCAAAAATAAATTCGCTTGCAAATTATTGGATGGGCAGATTCAGGATAACAGGTACAGGATTGTTGATAACATCATCTATTACAAGAACAAGATATACCTCTTCCCAGAATCAACTTTGAGAAAAAAAGATCATACAGGCAGCACATGACTCTCCATTATCAGGACATCAAGGTTTCTTGAAGACCTACAGGCAGATCCGAGAGAGGTTCTCATGGAAGGGCCTAAAAGGGGAGGTTATGCAGCACGTACAGGAATGTAGCATATGTCAGCAGAACAAGATCGAGAACATCCATCCAACGAGGTTGCTTCAGCCACTACCATTTCCAGAACAGAAGTGGGAAAGCGTATCCATGGACTTTATTACACAATTTCCCAAGGTCCAAAGGCGAGATTGTTCATATGTCATAGTTGATAGACTGACCAAGTTTGCACATTCCTTTTCTATATCATCTGATTACTCTACAACTCAAGTAGCTGAGTTATTCTTTAGGGAGGTCTTCAAGTTACACAGGTTACCTAAGACCATTGTCAGTGACCGGGACAGTAGATTCACAGGTGCCTTTTGGCAGGAACTATTCAGATTAATGGGGACCGAACTTGCTACCAGCACGAGTTATCATCCCCAGAGCGATGGACAAACTAAAATTGTCAACAAGTGGATTGAAGGATATCTAAGGAACTACGTAACAGGGCAGCAGCGAACCTGGATTAAATGGCTACACTTAGGGGAGTACTGCTACAATACTACCTATCACATGTCTATTAGGATGACACCTTTTAAGGCATTATATGGCTACGAGGCCTTGGACTATGCAGATTTAGCATTTGGGGACAGCAGGGCTCCTAAGGCAGAGGATTGGATATAGGACAGTCAGGATATTCTTAAAATCTTGAAAGAAAACTTACAGACAGCCCAGAATCAATAGAAGTTGTACGCAGACAGACACAGGGTTGAGCGGAGTTTTGAGGTAGGAGATTTGGTATACTTACAGACAGTCTTCACTTAAGAAGAAAGGAGCGAAAAAGTTAAAACCTCGCTTCTATGCACCCTACAGAATAATCAGAAAGGTGGGAGAGGTGGCATATGAACT
This sequence comes from Pseudotsuga menziesii, assembly GCA_001517045.1. Taxonomy (NCBI): domain Eukaryota; kingdom Viridiplantae; phylum Streptophyta; class Pinopsida; order Pinales; family Pinaceae; genus Pseudotsuga; species Pseudotsuga menziesii. The sequence goes on along the minus strand of LPNX010185971.1, from coordinate 419,371 downwards.
AGAACTACCACAGGAAAGTAAAATTCACAATGTATTCCATTTGTCCAACCTGAAAAAGACCATTGGGCAACATATTGCTCCATCAACAGAATTACCTCCTTTAGATGATGAGAGACTATTGATACTGATTCCTGAACGGATCATACAGACTCGAGAAAGGAAACTCAGGAACCGGGTGATTAGAAAATACTTGGTTCAATGGAAAGAACTACCTCCAAAGGATGCCACCTAGGAAGGAGAATAGGTATTGCAACATCCCAGTTTGCAGTTGCTTGAGGACAAGCAATCTTAAGCCGGGAGGACTATAATGTCCTCGTCTGCTTAGGCATTAAGGAACAAGCTGCTAACCTATATGATTCCTGTGGGTTCGAGCGGTTACTGACAGTTAGGGAATCAATTGAAGACTGATGCCATCTCAGAAAATCTAGGGCATCAATATTAGATCATCATTGGGTCGAAGAGGGCCACTGAAGCCAAAGGCCATTGACATGCATGACATCTAAGCATTATTTAATGATGCATGCACCCAATTAAGTCTCCATGTGCATGCATGCAAGTCAACTGCAAATTAGAAGTTAAAGTGACCTAATTAGGTCAAAGTTAGGGTTTTCGCAGTTGAAAGTTATAAAAGAAAGATAAATTGAATGGAGACTACACTTTTGGATTATTATTATTTTGGAGCTCTTGAGAAGCAGCACAGCATGCGGCCACAGCAGTTGGGGTTGGAGATGGCGTCTTCAGCTAACGGGATTTCGGCAGTGAGATATCTGCCCTAGTCTCCTTCAGGATAAACCATATAGTTTTGTCACCGTATCTATTGCATTCATCATTATCCAGTATTCCAGTATAAGTCCGAAGGTTATTGCAGATTCATCCATACAGCTGGGGCATTTAGCTGGGAAACCCTAATCATTCACCAGGACTCTGGATCACCATATTTCTTCCGCATGCGGCCTGCATCCTCACTGATAGGATCACTGCACTGCATTGGTTGATTATCAGCTATCATATTGTCCATCCAGGGCAGCTAGTAGCAGTTTACAAGGTTGTGGGGGTGTGAGCAGCAGATTGGTAGATCAATTCGCTAGGGCATCTGTAGAGGTCAAAACTGTTGCATGCTTCGGCCATCCTCTTCGGCACGGGCACACCTTCCTTCCAACTTATTTCCAGCTGAAACTGACCATCCCTTCAGCAAAAATGTCACACTTGTTTGATTCAGCCATCCGGGGTATTGCAGCAGAAAACAAGGTCATTTCTTCATCAACTCAGCTCATCTTGCATGCGTATTCTCTCTGGAGTATATTCAGCCGGCTTATCAATGGTAAGTGTTCATTCTATCCTGCAAACCCTAACCCTAATTTCAGCTATAAAATAGGGAAACTTTGCATGGCAGTTTGCATGCCCGGCTATTTCAGTAAATTTGCATAGAAATAGAAAATATCAAGATTTGGGATATTACAGGATTCTTGCCCATGCATTCGACGCAAAGAACAATATCAAATTTCCTTGACCAAGGTTTTAAAAATGATGTGGATGCAAAAGTGTTTAGGGTTCTCTATGCATGTGGCATACCATTCAATGTTCTTCACTCACACTAAGGGCATGAAATGGTAGAAACCATCAACAGTGCCTCTAAAGGATACAAGAGCCTTGGGTATGACAAAGTCAAAACCATGTGACTTGACAAGGTGTTTGGTTCACACATTGAACCTCTTTATGCATGATATTATTTAGATAAAGAGTCATGATTATAAATGGATTGGTGTATTGTACAATAAAGGAAAGGGAATGATAAAATGTATTACCATCACAGCCATGCCCACTACATTTTCCACATTTACTCTAAGTTGGAGCTATGTAAGATTGCAAAGACCAGATTTGCCAGCTATTACCTCACCTACCAACACCTTTTGAAGGTAGAATTAATGTTGTCAGACTTGGACTCAGCAAATACTCAGGTGGCTTGGGGCTCGATAGACTCAGCGACTCGGATAAGACTTGGAAAATAGAAACAAAATTCAAAATATAGTAAATTTTGTGCATAAAAAATTATACTAATAACATTTCTAATCCAAATAAGTTATAAAACCACATTCTATAAAAAAAATCATTAGATCATCTCATAAATGATCTTAAACCCTAATCTTAAACTATTTATAACGATATATAGTTATATCTTTATATATATATATATATATATATATATATATATATATATTAAATAATCTTATAGTTTAAAGATATTTAAAACTATAAATTACATTAAAAAAAATTACAATCCTTGTATAAAGGAAACTTATATTAATTTACAATATACACTAAATAAATCATCCAATTTTTATTTTATTATTATGCTAACTTTATAATTTAAAATATTTTAAATCTATTATTTAAAATGTGTTAACTTTATAACATGCTTTAACTTATGTACAATTTAAATTCGTGAATAACGTAGTCGGCGATTTTAGTTTTGTAGTTCGCGTCCATTGTCCTTTGTACTGTAATCTGCACAATCATCTAAGTTGTTGTCAGGGATTTTAGTTTTGTAATTCGTGTCCATTTTCCTTTGGCCTGTTATATGGATTTTGCACAACCATCTAAGCATTGAAAATTCATTGGTTATTGTAAATGTGAAGGCCCTTCTCTACAAAGCACAAAATGCTTACGGGTCATGCAGGGTTCACGCTATCAAATCAAATCGCTTGCATTACCGTTGAATTTCCAAACCGATGCACTAACGATTTACACTTGGAATTGTCGATGACTGCAAGACTCTACTGACATCTTTATACCTTTTAAAATCTAGTCGACTTTGTATAAAATTTCGGGGAACCTTAACCAAGGCTTTTAGATTTGCTTGAATTCGAACCTGAAGCTTTAGATCCGACGAACCTGCTGTTGGGGACACGAATTCACAAATTTCCAGTAAGTTCGCACGTGTGAGGATAGTACCGAGTACGAAGAGCGAGTATGAACCGAGCAATCGTTTCGGAGCTCACTCGGCCAAACTCGAGGCTGACTCAGCGAGTCTTCCACGAGTGAGATAACACGGAAAGCCTATCCTACCGTAGGATAGGCTTTGGCTAATATGGTCTTCAGTGAATCATGGTAGGATTTGAAAGACAAAGTTGCATCCAGATCTAATAGACATGAATTTCGGAAGGTGAAGAGCATCGTTCTTGATGGTCAGTTTTGGGCACAGGTTAGGTATGTCCTACAGTTCGCCAAGCCCATTTACAATATAATTTGGTTTATGGGTACAAATCAATCAATGATTGGGAAGCTAAATGCGCAATAAGCACATGGATAACAATCCGTGCCAAATCAAAGACATTGTTGAGATAAGAGATGTGATCTTGTAAGAACATATTCATAAACATGTGGTCGAAAGGTGGGATAATATGAATGTTCCACTCCATGCCTTAGCATGGATCCTATGCCCAAATATTGTTCCCCGTCTTGACTGGCCCAACTAGCACATAGGGTGATAATAGAACAAAACCAAACATAGATCTAGAGGGACAAAGTAGGCATATGTTTGCATTAGAAAGTTGGTCCCTGATGAAAAGCAGCACTGTGCTCAAGTACAAAGCAAATTGAGTAAGCATATTAGTTAACATGGAATCTTTGCTAATCTACATGTAATCAAAGATTGAGATTGAATCCTATTGAATGGTGGAACATGTATGGCTCCTCCACCACACGTTTGCATAACAATGGGGATGCGTTTACAGGTTTTTAACACTTCTTCTACAAAGAGGTGTCAAACCCACAACTTCATCCATGGCATGGACAGAAACATCCTAAATGTAGATTAGGCAAAAATGTAACACCTCATTTTTTACCTCCGTATGTAATGATATAATTATGTATATATTGATGAAATGGCTAGAAACCAGACATGAATGGTCTAATGTGACCATTATGATGTAATTATGTACATTTCTCATTTAATATAAAAACTACAGCTACTGCAAACTAAGAAGGACGAAGATGAGATGGGAGGATATGATTCCACAAGAGGGAAAGGGAGAAGGGGGTTTAAGGAAGAGATGACCGTAGTGACTTATAATTTAAGTCATTATCCTTATTATTCCTTTTAATCCTAAATTTAGTAAAGCCTCTTTAATTAAAGTGCATTAGCCTTAACTTGATTTAATTATCCTAAACTTGGGATTAGTTGGGGAAAAAGGTGAACTTCACATGAGTGCCATTTGTCTAGTTCTCATCACCCTTGCATACAACGTGACCAATTCTCAACATGCATACAAATTATTGAGAACTAGTTCATTCATGATCATTATTATATCATTCAGCCATCATTCTCTGTCGTCACCGAGCCATCATCCTGTACCATAGCATGGAGTCGTACCTAAGAACACGAAGGAAATTACAACTAAGTTCCCTCGAGTCTCGGCACGGAGAGTCCTTGGCCGGCCTGTGATGGAGTTGTTGTCACATACATAGTAGTTGGGCTACTATTGTTCCTGAGCAGTCCTAAGCACATTTTTGAGCCAGTCCTTTTACTTTGAGATCAACAGATGATGAGCTTCTAATTGATGATCACTCTCTTTTAGTGGATCCAGAGCTTTCAGTTTGATTAGTTCCATGCTATGACTGAGCCTCATGACCCCAGATTTGATCACTGAGTTAGCCATTTTCATGACCTAGAGCAGAGTTATGATAGTGCCTATGATGTACAGCAGCAACAATGTTTCAGTACCCTTCAGATTGTTCAAATCGGATGCAAGTATATGACCCAGGTGATATATGGATTTTGTTTTTACTCTATTGTCTATTTTAGTAGCGAGACTTGGTTAATAGTGGTTGTATGTTGGCAATATTCTATTGTTCTTGCTGGAATCTAAAGCATAAGTGATCTAGTTGCTATGTCCAAGAGATTCTTTTGTATACTCATTGGTCTTGCCCTACTTGTAGTATGGATTTTATCATTTCCCTCTAGGGACATAGCTTGCTATCCTTGGCACCATCTTCATTGTCTCCATTCCATCCATTGCCAGAAATGTCCCTGGCTCAATGACCACTAAAATTTTTCCAGACTGCTTGAAGTGTAGCTATCAATCTTTGTCAAACAATTTAATTTGCAGATCGCTGTGATTTGCTGTGATATAAACCAAGCTGACATGTTTTGATGGATAGATTTGTTTGGGGTGTTTTGTCAAACATTTTGTTTCTTCTTGTTGTAGCTTCACTCTGATTATGTTTTGACAAGAAGTACGCTATTTGTGGTACAAATCTTAGTGTGGTGAACACAAATAATCTTATGACATAATGCTCAAAATTTGAATATTAAGCAAGCCCAAACCACACTCTCATGACTTCGAGAAAATATTATTATCTAATCTATTTTTCCAAACAGCGGTAAAGCAACAAGTAAATCTGATATAAACCTTGAAAAAATTTGTTTTTTACATGCCTGGAAAGTATGGAACAGATCTGGGCTGAAATCTTGCTATGCCACTGCAACTACCCGTCTTGTCTGAGATGTGATATTCAATGCGATCTGGGACTGATACATATTAAATATTCAGTGTGTGCAAATACCAAATGCCTGTAGCAGCGTCTTGATATGTGACGAGAAGATAAGCTAAGCAACATTACAACCCCGTAGCAGTCATCATATGATGAGATAGATAAGGGAGCAATGCTACCAATACTCCTGTAGCAGCCTATGTAGATAACCTAGTTACAAATGACACCCACAGGGGATTTAATATATTCAGTGCTCGAACCAGCAATATGAGGCAAACTATGACCACGATCTTCCTTTATTTCAACGAGGTAGGATTGGTACAGAGCTGGAAATGACCAATGTATACAAGATGGACACTCAGAACATTTGTATCAACATTTCAATAGTTGGCAGCCTGTAACATTCTGAGGATGTTCTTCTTCTGGGACATCTTCACCAACAGCAATGAATATCAGACCCACTTTACTCAACAGATGGCGTGGGTGGAAGAGTAATAATCTAGCCAAATTTGTAACTGTGTCTTTCTTCCCAGGTAGTCAACTCCCTTAGGACGCCCTCAAATAGTGTCATCCCAATACAGTCCCCAAGATTTTGATCCAACAGCATGTGAATTCAGCCTTTACCACTCAGCTTGGATATTGTGGCAATTATTAACCCTCTGCATTGGAAACGCTCTCCACATAATGTTTAATGCTAGCAATGAAGAGACACAAACCCCACACAAAACTTGGCCAAGCCCAATGAAATATTAATTGGCTAACTCATTCAAGGAGATATTTACACATAGATCCCTCCTTCAACAGATGCGCCGCACTGTAGTGGTAGAAAATGATGAGCAAGTGCGCCCTCACAGAGATAAAGCTTGGCTGTTGCAGTGCCCTCTACCTATAGATGGTTTCTGTCTCTCCTCAAGTGCGTTTTCAGCAAATCCATAATCTTGTGGAGGTTCCACTCTAAACTCAGATCTTGTAGAAGAAAATGCAAATACAAATGACAGCCATGAAGTGAAAACGAGAGATCTGAAATGATTCCTCCTCAAGAAATGGCTAGGATGGGTAGTCTCACCATCAAAACCATTCACCTCCTCCTAGGGTTTCGTCCAAGAGAAGTTTAGATGCTCAAGAGCTCACTTTTCGAAAAATGCAATAGACAAGAATGAGAGAATGAGCTCTCATTTCCCTTTTTATAATTCACTCTCCCTCTTTTAGTAACTTTTCAACTAGATAGGCTAATGAGTCGCTCATGGTGACTACTTGGAAAGGGACATTACAGTCCTCCCTTCTTGAAATTGCTTGTCCTCAAGCAATCGCAAGTTGTGGTGTTGTAATATCTGTTCACTCTCCCAAGTGTCATCCTCCATAGGCATATGTCTTCATCTGACCAAGTACTCCCGAATGACCCTGTTTCTCAATCTCCTCTCGTGGACCTCTAGTATCTCCTCCGGATCCAGAATCAACTGACCTTCCTCATCCAATGGGGGTAGCTCTATAGATGTTGTGACCTGTTGCCCCAATACCTTCTTGAGGAAAGATACATGAAAGACGTTATGGATCTTGCTTCCCTCCAAAAGCTCCAATTTGTAAGCCACCTCCCCCACTCTCCTAGTGACCCTGTATGGTCCATAGAAACGAGGCTTTGATTTCTCTACGCCACTTCGCTTGAGTGAAGACTGACAATAAGGATGAAGTCGCAAAAACACTAAGTCTCCTACCTCGAAGTTGCTCTCTATCCTATGCCTGTCTGCATAAATTTTCTATTGATTTTGAGCCGTCTGCAAGTTTTCCTTTAGCACTCGAAGGATGTCTTGAGTCTCTTGGATCCAATCCTTTGCTTTTGGAGCCGTGCTATCCCCAAAGGCTATTTCCACAAATAAAGTGGCATCGTACCAATATAATGCTCTAAATCGTGACATGCCGACAGACATGTGGTAGGTGGTATTGTAGCAATACTCACCTAAATGTAACGATCGGATCTACGCCTTTTGTTACCCTATTACCAATGTTATCAGAGTCGGACCGGTCATCGAACTGGTAGAGCCCAAAATGTGAACTGGACCGAGACCGGAAAAAAAACTGGTAGACTAAAAAATACATAAAATATTCATATTTTGTAAAAAAAAAAATTATATATATATGTGTGTGTGTGTGTGTGTGTGTATTTATTCATGTGCATACATATGAATCCAAACCATTAATACACAAATATGCAAAATTTCTCATATATATAGCAAGTACAAGTGCAAATAACCAAAATATCACCAAGATCAATACATCACTAAAGTTATGAACCAAGATACATCAACAAAGCGGCTTTAAATGCCCCCTACACAGCTGGTTGTACGACACTGTACGGACCGAACCAGTTCCATACATCACCAATCAAAACTGGTTAGTTCGACTGTTTTTTGGCTGGTACCATACGGAACGGGCTAGTTCATGGGCAGTTTATGCTAGATTTTTATCATTTAATCAATATGATCTAGGATCTTATCTGAGAGAATAACATGCACAGCTATAATCACAAGAGACAAGTGACACAAAGAGTTTTCCTCGGGGAAACCATAAAGGAGAAAACCCCACAACTTCCTCAGAGGTAGAATGAGCACCAATAGAAAAAGTAAAACACAAAGATGATCTCTGACAGTTGTTCTCTCTCTCACTTGTGTGAGCTCCTCCTCTCTCACTCATGAGCTACAGTTGAGTGAGTGCATTTTCCAAATAGAGAGTCTCACTCTCTATTTATACTTGTTTTCCACTTGACTTTTACTCTTACAAGGCCGACCTCACTAGGAGAGTCTAATAACCCTAATACCACTCAACTGTGGGGACTATTGCCTCGACTTACAATGGAGAGTTAACCTCAATGACTTCACAAGACTTTATTATATTAATGACTCTCCCGATCGAAGGAATAAACATCTCCGTCGGGGTACAATGAAATGCAATAAGTGAATACATTCCGAAGTTACAAATACATCAACACTCCCTCTTAACTAGGAAGGTATTCTCTTGACACAGTTCATCAGCATAAGTCTTCGTCACTGGATCATCACCAAAGTTGGATCATCGTCAATATCACTTCTGCGCTATCTCGAGCACTATCTCGAGCAATGGTGCTATCTCTCAAATCTACTCGTCATAGGAAGTTCTACAGAGCCAGCCTTTTTTCATCCTAGATATAGGCCTAGCCTCCATGTAGGTCTTCATCAACAGAGCCAGCCCTTTTTCATGTTGGATGTAAGGCTATAGTGCCAGCCCTTTTTCATGCTGGATGTAGTTCTCCATCTACAAAGCCAACCCTTTTTCATGCTGGATGTAGTTCTACAGAGCCAACCTTTTTTCATGCTGGATGTAGTTCTATAGAGCCAACCCTTTTTCATGTTGGATGTAATTCTCCATCTACAGAGCCAGCCCTTTTTCATGCTAGATGTAGTTCTATAGAGCCAGCCCTTTTTCATGCTGGATGTAGGCCTTGCCCTCTGCAAGGTCTTCCTCTACAGAGCCAGCCCTTTTTCATGCTGGATGTAGGCCTTGCCCTCTGCAAGATCTTTCTCTTCAGATCATCTCGAAGCACAACCCAGATACACATAACACAACATTCACATTCACCGGCATGGTAGGACACACCTACTACCATCCGGGAAGGGCTCAGGTGTATCACTTCCCCTTGGAGGGAACCTCGATCTGAAGAACACCAAGCTTCTCTCTGAAGTACTCAAACTTCACTCTGGCCAACGGCTCGGTTAACACATCAGCTATCTGCTCGTCCGTCGCAACATACTGGAGCTTCACTGCTTCTCTCTGCACCATATCCCTGGTATAGTGATACTTGATCTCGATATACTTCGACTTGTCATGGAACACTAGGTTCTCCAACTTCACACAACTCTGATTGTTGCAATATATGCAAGTAGCATCTAACTCGAGATCAAACAAATTAGACAGTAGCTTCCTTAGCCATACTGCCTCACAACTAGCCGAATAAGCTGCGACATATTCTGCTTCGACTGTACTCAGTGCCACGCAAAACTACTTCCTGCAAAACCAAGAGATCACACATGATCCCATACTGAAGTAGCACCCCGAAGTGCTCTTTCTATCAACAGCACTGCCTGCCCAATCCGAATCCACATAACCTTCTAGGTTAATCTTCTGATTTGCCTCATACTTGAGCCCATAATCAACTGTACCCTTCAAATACCTCAGAATATACTTTGCAGCAATCAGGTGAACATGTCTCGAATCTGTCAGGAACTGGCTCAATGTGTTCACGGCAAAGCAAATATCTGGTCTCGTGTTGGTCAAGTACATCAATGACCCAATCATCTGACGATACATCATGGCATCAACCGACTCTGATGAAGCATCACTCAATAGCTTTAGGTTCGATGCCATAGGTGTGGCCATGGCCTTGTAGTCCATCATCCTGAACCTCTTCAGGATCTCCACTGCATATTTCCCTCGTCCAAGGGAGATTCCATTTGTATTTTGCCACACTTCCATGCCTAGAAAATAGTGCATCATAGCCAAGTCCTTCATCTCGAACTTGGCAAGTCCTTCATCTCGAACTCGGCAGCAAGCTTCCTCTTTGTGTCATCAATCAACCCATCCTCAACTATCACAAACACGTCATCTACATACAGTAGGAGTATCAGTGGGTTCCCTTCCTCAACCTTGTAATAAAGATTGGAATCTGCTTTACTCTTGGTAAAGCCCAAACTAGTCAAGAAACTGTTAATCCTGGTATACCACGTCATGGGTGCCTGTTTCGAACCGTATAGGGCTTTCTTCAATTTGCACACATGAGTCTCTCTATCATGTGTCTCAAATCCGAGTGGCTGCTCCACATACACTTCCTCTTCCACTACACCATTCAAGAACGCGGTCTTGACATCCATCTGGTGTATCTTCCATTTCATCACTGCAACCAGAGCAAGTACTGATTTGATGGAAGTGTATCTAGATACAGGTGCAAAAATTTCTTTATAATCTATCCCTTCCTTCTGGGGGAAGCCACGTGCCACAAATCTCACTTTATGTTTCTCTATGCTGCCATCTGCAGCATACTTGATCTTGTAGATCCACTTGGAAGTCACAACAGAATTCCTTTCTGGTCTCGGGACCACATCCCAGACATCATTCTTCATGATCGACTAGTACTCCTCGATCATAGCATCCTTTCATTCTTTCTTTTCAGTCGCTTCTTCATAGTTGGAAGGTTCTTTATCAATGATGTCACATAGTAGGGCTACATAACTGGAGTAGGACCTAGTTCTCTTCCTTTCTCTGTGCATTTCTTCTGGTGCCCCATATCTCTCTACACCTTGGATAGCCTCTCGTACCCATGTTGGTTTTCTCTTGTAAGGATTCTTCTCTTGGGGTGGATCTACAAGTTCGTGAGGTTCTTCCATTTCTCGATCTTCTTCTGGAGTTGCTTCATTCATAGTTGTATCTCAGATCCTGGGTACTTCTGTTTCTCTAGGGTCTTCAACAGGTCTCTTTCTGGATTTGATGTAAGCTGAGTCTTCGTCAAATGTCACGTCCTTGCTGATGTCGATATTCTTGAATCTTGGGAAATATATTCTGTAAGCCTTCGAGCTTTCACTATATCCCACAAATATACCCTTCTTTTCTGAAGGATCTAACCTCATCCTCTTTTCTTTTGGAATATGTTTGTACACCGGACAGCCAAATTTTCTGAGATGACTGACTTCTGGTTTCTTGGCGAAGAACACTTCTTCTGGTATCTTGTTCTCAAGTACTCTATGCAGAGTATGATTCTGTACATACACAGCTGTCCTAGCAACTTCTACCCATATATGCATAGGAAGATCTCCATCATGAAGCATTGCCCTTGCAACTTCCATAATCATTCTATTCTTCCTTTCTACAACCCCGTTATGTTGTGGATTATATGGAATGGCCACCTCCCTCTTAATCCCTGACTCTCTGCATAATTCATTAAATTCATCTGATGTGAATTCTCCGCCATTGTCTAATCGAAAGGTCTTGATTTTCTTCTCTGTGTGAATCTCGATCAAGGCTTTGAATCTAAGTTGTGCAGGAAACTCCTAGGTAACAAGCGTACCAATACCAGAAACTTCCCGAAACACCGAAACGGGTACGAAATGTCGTCGAAACACCGACAATCGTACCATACGGAGTTTCGCAATTGCGAAACGCTGTATGATACGATTGTCGGAGTTTCGGTGGCATTTCGGCCCATTTAGGTGGCGTTACAACATCATTTCTTCCTTTATGGGCCTGTACATGCAACCAAGAGGGCTGCAGGTCCCTCAAATGGGTTTTAAAAAAAAATTCATTTTTAAAAGTTACACAGTTGTATATGTAATCAATGATATAGTCATGGTTTCCCTACTAAAATGTCAGTTATGTATGGTATTATTGTTTTCTTGCAAGTTAATGTGTTTTATATATATATTTATATATACGGCGTTTCCCCCGATGTTTCCCCCAGCATTTCCATTTTTGGAGGGTCGCGTTTCCTGTCGTCCCCATTTCAGAAACTTCTAGACGTTTCCCTATCTCGTGCAACTTAGCTTTGAATTCCTTGAACTTACTGAATACTTCATCCTTGCTTTTCAAGAAATATATCCATGTCTTCCTAGAAAAGTCATCAATGAAAGAAACATCATATACATACCCACTTAATGAACTGGATGACATCGGACCGCATACATCGGAGTGAATGATTTCCAAGATTCTTGTTGCCTTGCTCTCGCTACTTGGAAATGTCTTCTTTGTGTTCTTTCCTTTCGCACATCCTTTGCAAACACCTTCATGCTTTGCCTGTATTTCTGGAAGACCTTCAACAGCTTTGTTTGCAAGTGGTAGTGCCCTGCAAGCCTTCTATGCCAAAGTTCACTTGGCTCTACCAAGTCATGGACCAAAGCTTGTTTTGGTTGGCCCTTTCATTTGTATAAGCCTCCCTCTTGCTCCCCAATCACTACTGCATCATCTACAGTCTTTCGCTTTTTCCACATAAGGACTTGGCCATCTACAAATGCAACCCTCATACCTTTTGCATCCAATGCAGATATGGAAAGAAGATTCTTCTTTAGTCCTGGTACGAACAAGACATCCTTCATCTTCATAGATTTCCCAAAGTCTAGCTTATAGGAAGCTTCACCACTACCTTTTATGTGATACTGGTAGTCATCCCCAAGTTTCACTTTGTGGGGTGACTCATGTTCGGATGGTTTCACAAAGGATTCTTTAAATCTCGTCATATGTTTGGAAGCCCCACTATCTATGAGCCAATCATTGCTTCCATGTGTAACAGTTCCTGTGAGGGCAGAAATCAAAACATATTCTTCATCGATTGAAGAATCTTCACTTTCTTCTTTGACTCTCATTCTTGGAGGTTCATCATCCTCTGCACTGTGAGCATGATGTCTTCTTTTGAGAGCCACCTTTGTTTCTGGGACAGTTTCTGCCGATGTGTCCTTTCTCATCACATGTATAGCATATGATACTAGATAGATCTCTTCTAGGGTTATTATGGTGTGAATGCTTACCTTTCTTGGGATAATAGTGGTCTCTTGTAATTTTCTTGGTGTGTGTTGTGAGAGCTTGATCTTCATTTCCCATCTTTTCTTCTCAAGCTACTATTCGAGCTTCTTCTTGTGAGCATTCCTCCCACAGTCTACTAAAAGTGATTAACTTTATTCTAGCACAAATCCCTTGAATGAAGGAGTCCCATGACCTAGGGAGACCATTCAGGGTGGTCATCACAATTTCTCCATTCTCTACTTCTTCCACAGCTTCAAGTTGTTCTTTGATTTGAGAGACCCTTGTAAAGTATGACTGTATAATCTCTCCATTCTGGATCTTTACATTCTTCAACTGATTTCTCAAAGTCATCTTCCGATTTATATTCTTCCCTTCAGATAGCTTGGTCAAGGAATCAAACATCTCTTTAGGTGTCTTTAGGGAAGACACATGTGATAGAAGGTGATCCTTGATAGAATTAGCAATGATCCTCTTGGCCTTGACCAAGTTCTTCTTGTGTAAGGCCTTAGCCTCATCTCCCTCTAGAACTGGAACCTCTCCACTTATGTAGGTGTCCAATTCATGCTCTTCAAGAACAAGTGAAATCCTATACTTCTATGCTCGGAAGTTATTAGCTCCTTCAAGCTTTTCATCAAGCTTGGTATGATGAGACATCTTTAATGAGAACCTCAAATGGAAATATAAAAGATTTAGATCTTACCAATTTGAGATGCCTGAATTAGATCTGGAGTTGATCTTTTGAAGTGCTAATTTTCTAGTCCAAGGTCAAATTAGGGTTTGACTTTCCCGGAGTTCTACCCAACCAAACACTTCGATCTTCGTCTCTAAACTTCGATTTTGATGAGGAGAGCAATCATATGATGGGCTCACTCAAAAATTCCTCATCTGTGAAAAGCCCTAATTTCCCACAGCAATGACAGGTCAAAAACTGAAAATGCTCGGAATCAGATTATGCTTCGACAAAAAGATATGCCCTTCAATGGAGAGTTAGCCTAGCCTCCTTTTGCTGATGAACTGTGGAGAGAGACCCAAAAGGTAAGAAGCCCTAGCTTCTGCAGCTGCATAGTGTCTTCTTCTCAGGTTAGCTCTGATACCATGTTAGATTTTTATCATTTAATCAATAAGATCTAGTATCTTATCTAAGAGAATAACAAGCACAACAATAATCACAAGAGACAAGAGACACAAAGAGTTTTCCTCGGGGAAACCATAAAGGAGAAAACCCCGCAACTTCCTCAGAGATAGAATGAGCACCAATAGCAAAAGTAAAACTCAAAAACACAAAGATGATCTCCGACAGTTGTTCTCTCTCTCACTTGTGCGAGCTCCTCCTCTCTCACTCATGCGCTACAGTTGAGTAAGTGTGTTTTCCAAATAAAGAGTCTCACTCTCTATTTATACTTGTTTTCCACTTGACTTTTACTCTTACAAGGCCGACTTCACTAGGAGAGTCTAATAACCCTAGTACCACTCAACTATGGGACTATTGCCCCAACTTACAACAAAGGGTTAACCTCAATGACTTTACATGACTTTATTATATTAATGACTCTCCCGATCGGAGGAATAAACATCTTCGTCGGGGTACAATGAAAAACAATCAGTGAATACATTCTGAAGTTACAAATACATCAACAGCTTGTGCTCAAAATCAAGTTCAAACGGTTTAGAGCCCTGACCGGACCGAAAAACCCTGTAAACCAATCAGACCAATCGATTTTGCCTGAACTGGATAGGTTTTGATAACACATAGTTTCTCAAAAAGCCTTCAATCCATTTATTAACAGTCTCTGTCTACACATCTATCTGGGGATCATAACTGGTGCTTGGAGTCAATTCTATGCCAACCAACCTGAAAAGCTCCTTCCAAAAAGGCTCAACGAACCTGCTATCCCTGTCACTAACAATATTTTTTGGCATCCCATATTAAACGGAACACCTCCCTAAAGAACACTTCTGCCACCTGAGCTATTGTATAAGTTGAGGAAATCGCGAAGAAGTGTGCAAATTTTGTCATCCGATCCACCACCACATAAATGCAATCTTGTCCTTATACACGTGGCAGTCTTGTGATGAAATCCATAGAGATGTTTTCCCACTTCTGCTAAGGAATGGGTAGAGGCTATAGGAGCCCTTCCAAATGGTTCAATTCAGTTTTGTTCTATTGGCAGGTCACGCACTCCCTCACATGCCTTACTACATCATCCTTGAGGGCCTTCCAAGGGAACCTCTCCTTGATTTGGAAGTATGTTTTAAAATACCCTTGATGCCCTGCAATCAAAGTATCATGTGTGACCCTCAATATCTTCCCTTTGAGCTTGGATTCCGGTACCAAGTATATCCTGTCTATGTAGAAAATGACATCATCGACTACCTTATACCTATCATTCTTCTGTACTAAGCCATCCAATATCTCGCAAGCCAATTTATTTTTTGAAATATTCCACGAGAAGGTGGGACTTCCAGTCTGCTGAAATCTCCATCAACGAGCAAATTGTTGGTTTCCTAGAAGGGGCGTCAACAACAACGTTCTTCTTTCCCTTTACATACTCGATATCGAAATCATAAGCCTGTATCCTGCTGACATATTTTTGTTGCCTTTCATTCAAGTCTTTTTGTTCCAGAAAGTACATCAAACCAGTGTTACAAATCTCGACGATTGATCGCCAAATTCGTGAGATATCGCGATATTTTCTCAGCGGCGATATTATAGGAAAAAATCGTGGCAATATATTGGCGATTTTTTCGCGATAAAATTGTGTTTTTTGCTGTGAAAATCACGAGTCGATAAGGTAAAATCGTCTATCCGTCGGGATTTAAAACACACATTTTTGGGGGCGTTTTTAACCTTTTTTCCCATGCGCCTGCGTGTAGTGTAGAGACTCTGAGGTCTGCGTTACAATGTAGAGGAGAAGTAGAGTTGCGTGTAGTGTCGAGGAGAACGCTGGGCAATTGGTGTGTGGAGGAAGGAGAAGGAGATCTCTGATTTGCTAGTTTGTTGCTAGTAGGTCACAAGTGCGTGGACAAGATTCAAAGAGGTCGTTGGTCTGTCTAGCTGCTAGCACTGCCATCACGCATCGTGGAGGAGAAATCGACCCAAACTCCAAGCTTCAAGGTAAGTGCAGTGTGCAATTGCACCTAAACCATCACCACTACTTGCTGCTTTCATTTCTCATGTTTTTACAGACTTAGCACATTGTGAGCTAAGTCTGTAAAAGCTAAAAAGTTATAACTTAAGAGATAATTTCTAGATAATTCTTGTTAAGTATAGAAAATTAGAAATTCAGTTAAGCAATTTCTTTAAAGTTTAAACAACAGTGCTTCTATATATGACATATGTGCTTAAGCCTTATGCAATTGCAACATGTCCATCACAAAATATTGACAATATTGATTGTAAAGAGAAGGACTTCTTAAGTTTTAAGTTTTAACCTTTGTATTTAATTTTAAATGTTTAAGTTAAACAATGAAACTGTAATGTCTCATGATGATCACCTCTGCTGCAAATTATTTGACATGAGATTTTATGCTGCAAATTATTTGACATGAGATTGACAAAATATAACTTGACATGAGATTCTCTGCTGCAAATAATTCAAAAGAACAGTGAACTTGACTCCACAAACCTCCACCGTTGCCACTTGTCTAAAATCTAAGACTGAGAGTGCATTTCAATTTTCAACCTTGGATAATTCAAAATATCTCATGGGAGGTGGCTAAGGAATGCTTCAATGCTAAGTTTAAAGCACTAATTCATTAAAATTTAAAAACAACCCTAGAAAATTAGTAGTTTATAACTTTATCATTTTATTCACTGTTTAACTTTAGAAATGTACGTTGTAAATTAATTATGCATGTATGTCTGATTTGCAATTATTTGCAATGAAATTTGCTAAAAAACTTTTATTTTTATGTTACAGGTTTTGAAGTTTCAAGCTAGTTTCCATATTACAAAGCTACAAAGTTACAAACATGCCGAAGACTTTGGATCCATTCTGAGAGTATGCAAAGCCGGTTGATCTACATAATCAGCAAAAGCTTAGATGCAATATGTGTGGGAAGGAAATGACGGGGGGATAAGTAGGCTCAAATACCACATCGCACAACTTGCAGGGCGTGAGGTGGATATTAGAAAAAACTCCACTTCTGAAATAGTTCATAGGGCCAAACTTGCAATTGAAGGTATTGGCAAGATGAAAGATGAAAGGGAAGCTTTGAGGCAGGAACTTGGAATGAGAGTGGCATTAGTATCTGGGACAGTCGAACACACTTTAGGGGGAGTGGGGAGTGAGACCTTATCCTCATCTTCCACCATGCCCTCAACGACACATTCTATTTCTCACTTTTTGTTGAGATCTGGTTCTGGTGGACAACCAGGTATAAAGTCAATGTACAAGATAAAAGAGAAAAAGGAAGCAGATAAACTTGTGGGTCGATGCCTTTTGTGGAGTGATATTCCATTCCACTTTGAGAGGAACCCATTCTACGTGCCTATGTTTGAAGTTGTTGTTATTGTTGGGCTGGGGTATAAGCCCCCCACTTATGAGGAGTTGAGAGGGCCCATCCTTAATGATAAAAAGGTCGATTGCACTTCTAGGTTGAAGGAGCTTCAAGGTTCATGGGAGGCCACAGGATGCACCATGATGTCAAATGGTAAGACCCTTCTCAACTTCTTGGTTTATTGTCCTCAAGGCCTAATGTTTATAAAATCCGTGGATGCATCTGCACAAGTCAAAGATGCAACATTAGTATGCCAGTTGTTGGATGAGTTCATCCAAGAGATAGGTCCGCAACATGTTGTCCAAGTAGTAACAAACAATGCTGCGAATTAGGTGGCAGCTGGTAGGATGCTTATGCACAGGCATCCTACTTTGTTTTGGACACCTTATGCAGCACATTATATTGACATGATCTTAGAGGATATGGGGAAGATCCAGTTTATCAAGGATGTCATTAATTCAGCAAGAAGCATTACCAAATTTATATACAATCATGCTTATGTGCTTAGCTTGATGAGGAGGTTCAGTCATGATAGGGAGTAGGTCTGTCCTACCATCACTCGCTTTTCCACTTGTTTCATCTCTCTTCAATCCCTCCTTACTTCTATGTGGGACTTGCAGACTATGTTCCTTTCAGTTGAGTGGCGTGCTTTATCAATTAGCACTAAACCGGGGACATGACATATTCAGGCTAGTGTCATACCAAGAGAACTTCTAGGATGGGGTGAAGGAGGTGTGTACTATATGTGAACCTTTGGTAAGAGTTCTACACTTGGTTGATGGAGACAAGACCGCAATGGGCTACTTGTATGAGGCCATGGATAGGGCCAAAGAGGCCATTCATACCTACTATGAGGACAAGGGAGATGAGGGGCAAGCAAAACAACAATTGATATGGGAGGTGATTGATCAGCGATGGAACAAAACACTTCATCGCCCCATTCATGTTGCAAGCCTATTCCTCAACCCCGCATTCTCATACTCCTGTGGCTTCAACTTTGATGCAAAGGTAATGGATGGGTTCTCCAAAATATGGTGCCAAGTGCAGCTAACCGTTTAGAGATTTCCAAAGAGTTGGAAGTCTACAGGAGGGCCATGGGAACATTTGGCTTTGATATGGCTATTAATGACAGGAAGAACATAATGCCAAGTAAGTTTCACCTTTTTTCAAAATTTAATTTCATTACTTTCTTTGTTTTAAATTTTAAATTTTCAATGTCGTCTCTTATGTTTCTCCAATTCATTGTACATACTTGGTGGGAAACATATGGAAGACGAGTACCCCATATCCAAAAGCTTATTGTTAGGATCCTTAGCCAAACATGTAGTTCTTCTGGTTGTGAGCGCAACTAGAGTGTATTTGAAAAAATACACACCAAGAAGCGCAATAGGTTTGAGAATTTGAAATTAAATTCTAAATTCATTATAACTTGTAATTTATGCCCCATGGCTAATTGAAGTATTCTAAATTCTAATTGGATAAATTTATGGTCATCATACAGGTTGGATACCCAATGCATGAATGATCTAGTGTACGTCTCCTACAATATCAGGTTGTGGGTGAAGCAGCTTGAGAAAAGGCCTGAGGTGAAGGCCATTTCATTGGATTCCATTGACACCACTATTGCGTGGAGAGTGGAGATTGAGGAACCTATTATGGAGGCACCCCCTGATTGGTTAGAGGATGATACACATGACATGGAGAGTGAGACATGGGACGATGAATGGTTAGACTCGTTTGAGATTGTGCCACCACTGGAACCACCATTTGCACAGCCACCAGTTGCACAGCCATCGATTACACAGCCACCAGTTTCACAGCCACAGTCTTTGTCAGAGGGGGCCAGATATATGGGTAGTGCTAGCAGTAGCAGTGGTAGAGAACTTGGTGAGGGTCCAGTACCTCATCATTCTTCTAGTTCTTCTAGAGTACATCAGTTTCCAGGCACTTCTAGAGGATGACATAGTCCACGACGACCCCCACGAGTGCCTGGGCTTTCTAGCTCTAGAGGCAGAGCCATTACTAGAGCGATTACCTTTGCCCGTAAAAGGGGTAGAGGGAATCCATAGTTTACTTTATTGAGTTGATTTCATTGCATATGAGATACATAATACATTGATTGTATTTTTTTGGTGATTCATGAATCGCGGACTCAAGATCCAAGACGCGATTCATTTTTTATGTGTGATATATCACTAGGCGTCTTATACATCTAATATATCGGTTTTCTTTCCATATTTATGTAGCAATGTGTTTATTTGATGTTCTTGTTGCTTTAGATGTTTAGAAAAATGAAAAAAAATTGAATATTTTTGTATTTTATTTAAGTTGTTGATATATTGTCGATGTTTGCCAATAATTTCTTTTTGGACCCTTGGCGATATATTCATCAACATGATATTTGTAACATTGACTTAAACAGTCATTTGAGTTATTTCTTAAATCTCTAAGTGTTTAACTAATATTGTTCATAATAGTTGTATGCATATTTGTATTACTAGAATCAGGAAGTGTATTATGCATATTATAGCGAATGAATTGATATTGCTAGGATTAATGAACTGTATACTCTTAATGTGCATGTGATGGGTAAGTAGCCTATAGTGTAGCACAACATTCCATGAGCCATTGTTGCTTGTCTAGAATGAAACCTCTTTGCTAACATGCTAGGAGCAGTGCACACTCTTGATAGTATGTTCTCGTAGAGATGGAAAGCATATAGAGAGTTGTCGTGAGTATACGGGATATGGATGAGTGTTGTGCTGAAGCATTGAATAATATGGTTACATAATTGTGTAAATAATGTCAGTATGCATAAGAATTTGCCATTAAAATTTCAATATGATTTGATGATCACGAAATGTTACTAATCATAGGACTGAATTTGATTTATAGGAAAGATCGTGTGCTATGCCCTATAAGAGAAGGATGATGAGACTTGTTCCAAAGAACAAGTGATGACTGTTCAACAAAACCCTTGAAGCATACTACAGAAGTACAAAACAAGGTTCATGGTTTTTCTCAGAAAGAGGGAGTCAATTGTGACGAGATGTTAGCTCCACTGGCCAGATACACTTCTATCAAAACTATTATAGCTTTAGTGATGGAAAGACCGCTTTCTTAAATAGTGTAATCAAAGAAGTGCATATCAAGCAACCTCCAAGATTCAAGACTCTCGACAGAGAATCACATGTGTAGAAGGCTTTGTAAAGGCTTAGAAGACACCTAGGGCATAGTATGCCAAGATAGAAAGTTATTTGATGCAAATTTCAACCTTTGCTACAAGGTTGAAGATGGTTGCTATAGGTATTATGTAGATGACCTATTCCTTACAAAGGATGAGATAACATAGATAGATACACAGAAGATCAATAGTCACCCAATGCAGAGAGTACGAGATGTTAAGATGCAGAGGGAGGACAGTGCTCAGTTACAGAACGAGCGGAATACTCCACTTCAGAGGGAGTGACTCTGACTACAGCACAAATTGCGAAAACAAATTGAGAGACATTATCACTAAGCCTCTATCTAACGCAAGGGTTATTTGCCTCAATATCTCAAGGATATGCTTAGGGTGATATCAAATGTCCCCCTCACTGAGAGGGAGTAGATCTCAGAGTTCGAAAATCTTGGCATGATTCTTTGTATTAGATGTGTAGCAGACCAGATAAGATTTTCCTCAATCAAGGAAAATACATAGTTGAGATCCTGCAGAGATTCGGGATGATGGATTGTAAACCCATTCCTACACCGATGGGGATGAACCTGAAGTTATTGAGTGATACTTCTTCGAAGACAGTAGATGCCACCATGAACAGACACATGATTGGTTCGTTGATGTATTTGGCAAACACAAGGCCAGATATATGCTTTGCTGTGAACATATTGAACCAGTATATGGTTGAACTGAGATGTGTTCACTTGATTGCGGCAAAGCATGTGATGAGATACCTTAAAAAGGTACAATGGACTATGAACCATGGACTCAGATATGTTTCAAATCATGAGATAAGGCTACAAGACTATGCTAATTTAGATTTGGTCGGTAGTGTCACAGATCAGAAGAGTACATATGGATGTTGCTTCAATTTGGGATCAGTTATGATCTCGTGGCTTAGCAGGAATCAAACTAGTGTTGCACTCGGTACGCCTGAGGCAGAGTATATAACAGCATGTTCATCTAGTAGGGAATGGCTTTGGAAGTTGCTTGCAGGGTTGTTTGATCTCGAGTTGGAGGTGACTTGTATCTTTTGTGACAACCATAATTATATATAGTTGTCTGAGAACCCTTTTCATGACAAGTCCAATCATATCTAGATCAAGTACCATTATATTTGAGATATGGTGCAGAAGGGAGTTGTAAAGCTTCAGTATATTGCGATAGACGAGCAGATAGTCAATGTGTTGACCAAGCCTCTGTCAAAGATAAGGTTTGAGTATTTCAAGGACAAGCTTGGTGTAGTGCAAAACGACTTCCCTCCCTGAGAGGAGTGTTAAGTTACAGATGTGATTCTAGGGCCCATAGCATATAGAGTGTGGTAACAACGAGTAGTCATTAACAGGCACATTACCAACTAAGTTACAAGTCGGCTTGACCTCACATAGGGTCACGATACCCAGCCTTCACGGCTGGAAGACCAAGTCATGTGGACTGGTGGATGCCCAGTCTTCGAGGCTGGAAGACAGGTCATGTGGACTGGTGGATGCCCAGCCTTCAGGGCTGGAAGACCAAGTCATGTGGACTAGTGGATTCCTAACTTTCAAGTTGGAGATCCAACCTGAGTGGGTTGGAGGGTTCCTAGCATTGTGCAAGATGGCTAGTTTGTGCACACTAGATCACCTAACCCTTGTGGTTAGATGCCTGGTTGTGTAACCAAAAGGGATAGCTTTCAAGTTAGTTATCCATATTATGTGTAAGATAGATGCCTCGTTCGATGTGAGCTAGATAAAGTCCCGTAATGACATAAGGTCCGAAAGGACGCCAAGACCCATATGGTCTGAAAGGACGATGAGGTTGTACCATTGTTATCGGAACCGATCTGGTTCAGGCAAAACCGACCGGTCCGACCGGCTTACAAGGTTTTTTGGTTCGGTCAAGGCCCCGAACCGCTTGGGCCAGATTTTGAGCCTGAACCGGCCCTGAACTAGTCTGAACCGGACCACATCGGCCTAGACCGGCCTAAACCGGTCCAGTCCATACAGTGTCGTATGGAAGTCATCCGGGGACCCACAGAACTCAAATTTTGGTTCTAAACTTCAATGATGTATTTTGGTTCAGAACTTCACTAATGTATTTTGGATTGGAACTTCAGTGATGTATTGCACTCGATGATATTTTGGTTATTTGCACCTATACTTGCTATATATATAAGAAACTTTGCATATTTGTGTATTAATGGTTTGAATTCATATGTATGCACAAATATATATGTTTTTTTACAAAATATGAATATTTTATGTATTTTTTTGTCTACCGGTTTTTTTCTCGATATTTTTCCGGTTCCGGTCCGGTTCACATTTTGGGCTCTGTCGGTTCGATGACCGGTCCGGTTCTGATAACATTGGGTTGTACCCACTAGTGAGATGTTATGTATGATGTTGAGGCCCTGAATGCATGACATGGTTATAGAACTTCTAGTGAAGGATAGATTCATGAAAGTCAACAAGTAAATGGTCAAAGAGTATAGATGTGTAGAAGCAGTATTGAAGATCGTGCCAAAAGAATGCCTTCCTTGCTAAGAGGGATTGTTGACGTTTTATGTAGCTTCGAAAGATACTCTTATGTCAGCTCATAAGATTTCGAAAGTCAGCAAGAAGTCAATCGAAGAAAGTGGAAGTGAAAAGAAAAAGATTGGAACTATGGTATAGTGTACCCACACTATGGTGGTAATCTTACCCACACTATGGTGGTAGTCTTATCCACACTATGTGAAGTGGTTGGGTGTGATCGAGACTACTAGAAGAAGAGAAGATCATAGAGAATCTTTCAGAAGACTCCAAGAAGTCATTAGAAGACAACCATAGTAAGCCGACAAGAAGAGAATACTACAGTTAATATGAATAAGTTAAAGAACAAGCCAACCTAGTAAAGTAACCCAAGTCAAAAGTAAAGTGACTTCACTAGTATAAATAGAAGTTAAGTTGGCTCATTTGTAACAAACAATTCACAATTTCAAGTGAACAAGTGCGCAACTCTAGAGGAGCAAAAGCAACAGCATTGTGAAGACATCTTTTCGGTTATCCTTGTTCTCAAGAAGACTGTTCTATCGAGAAGTTTATTCTGTATCTCTCTTGTGTATCTATTATTCTAGGGTATCTTTTTATGCGAGAGTTTTATCTCTTCATTGTATTGACATGTACTTTGTTGATAAATCTATACTAAAGAAGTTCTGTTGGGTTTTCTTCTCCAAGAGGGTTTCCCAAGATAAGTCGTTGCGTCTTTTTGTGCATGGTTGTTCTTTTAGTGATCCTTATATGCATGTAGTTAACATTTATGTGAATGGAAATGTCCTAAATGTTTGAAAATATTAAAAACATAACTGCTTAAGTAAAATTTAAACAAAGTCGGCCCAACTAAATGACTCAGTCTAAAGGTCAAGTCGACCTAGTTAAGGTGGAAATGGCTTACTCAAAAAAAAGTCGGCCGAGTAAGAGAAGTGACCTTTTCTAGTGTAAATAAAAGTGAAGTTGGCTCATTTGCAACACACCAATTCGCTGAAGCAAGAGAAGAAGTGAGCAAATCCAAGGAAGACTAGACAAGGGTTCAAGAAGCATCAAGAAGACAATCTTTTGGGGTTTTAATCTCTCTCTCTTTCTCTACTTCGTTATCATAAGGGCTCTGAGGTTATTCTGTACCTTTCTTGTATCCCATAATAATATCATGTTGTGTTGTTGAGCTCTCATATTTTCTATGACATAACCCTATCTAGAGTTCCTCATTTATTGGTTCTCGAAATATGGTATTAGAGCTAGCCACTTCGCCGTATTCCATATCCGACTAGCTCCTGAGCTATGGATCCATCGTCCATCATGGAATAAGGAGAGCGAAGGATTGTCACTCATTGAATGCAACTATCATTTTTTCATTGTCTGTTTTTCCTCAACCTTCGGTCACTTATATAGTCATCACATAATTTATTTTTCTCAACCATTGTTTCAATTCAATTGCCCAAAACCATCGTCATCGTCGAGGGAACTGATGCCACCATTAAGGGAGCTATCATCATTGAGGGAACCACCATCGTCGAGGGAACCGCCGCCATTAATTGCCACCATCTTCTTTAGATGCTCAAACCAGAAGCAAGAAGCCCCTGATTAAACCCGCGTAAGGAGAAGAGAAGACCTGTATTTTTGCAATGGGTAAATCTAGATCATATAAGTAAATCAAGTATACACAATTTCATCTATTTCCTTTAGATTCTGTTAAATTTTTTACCTAGGAAGTGTTTGTTCACTCATGCCTTGGGGTGGACAAGGACACTTTAATAAGTGGTCCCTAGCCTATTTAAAAAGGTGAGAATGACTTTATTATAAGGTAACCTTTTTAATGTGAGTTTGAGTTTATATTTTAAAAGTGACTTTATGAGTATTTACATTACACAACAAGGGGGAGGGGAAACGATAAGACGCAAATACGAATTCACTACGGGATTCCCATGGTGTAACAGCCTGACGCATCCACTTTAGTGGGTTGCCCCAAATCCTTGTTGTTTTCTTCTCGTAAGTGTGTTTGCTTTTTCACATGTTTGATGTATTTTGCTGCAAAAGTGTGTTTACCTTTCCTGTAAGGCGTGTTTACTTTCTTGCAATTTAATTTCATGCAAGTGTGTTTTTCTTTTTGCAAGTTTGGGTGTGTTTACTTTCCGCAATTTAATTTCAAGAGTGTTTTATTTTATGCAAGAGCGGCGTGTGTTTGATTGGCGTAAATATGTTTTTAGTGGTAGATAGTCTTGATTAGAATCATTTAAAACACATATAAACCATATAAAAATAAAAACTTGGGTGTTG
>LPNX010185971.1:292530-393578 GCA_001517045.1 Pseudotsuga menziesii | reverse complement strand
TTTTCTTTCTTCTTAGGTAGAATAGGAAAATATGTATATAAATAAAAAAAGTTGCATGTTTAGTTTAGAAATTAATGCAGCTTCGTTGTTTTTCTTTTTCTTTCAATAAAATGATAAGATCTTTAACCTGAATTTATACCTTCTCTCCAATCCATACTTTCAGAAAATTTATTATAACAGCAACTCATAGCCTATAAAAAGGAAAAATGCCAGAGGGTAATATGAAATTGTGACTATTTTTAATAATGGTTCTGTAAACATAAGATCAATTGATGATGAACAGGTTGCAATTGTGGGAATGGACACCGGTTGAAGGTACTTTCTTGGTGAGGTTCAGGGTATTTTTAAAAGGGAAGTCTTTCTGTTACCTTTCCTACTTCAGACCATTGATTCCTCTTACAAAGAATTTTCAGGAACTGTTGTAATTTGAATTAATCTCTGAGAAACACTTTGAATATTTTTGGTTTCACTAGGTGATTGGAATACTTGTGTCAAATAAATAAAAGTGTGTTTTGCTCTACCTAATAGGACACGTTGTTTTCAGTTCAGTTTTTTCAGACTTGTCCTCTTTATTCATACAGGTACCTATCTACCTAGCACTGCCTCCATTAGTGATTTACACCTCAAGGGGTTTTACTTATGAACTCATAATATACTAGTGCCATTTTATTTGGTTTCACACTGGATTGAATGAGGATATTATTTTTTTCAAAGTAGTAACAGTTATGGACATTGAGTTATTATCCAGACAGGCACCATTATAGGAAATGGTCTCCAAGACTGAGCAGTCTGTTGATTATTATCTATTGGCTTCCATCATATTAAATACATATATATATACATCTTTTTGTCCAGCCACTTCATGTCTTTCACTTTATATAGTTATAGGGGTTAGTTGTTCATTTGGACAAATCTTTACAGGCTTGTTTCAGGAACACTCTTCCAATTTTAATACCATCCTACTCCTAGAGGGTTTTCAGAGCTGCTCCCCCACTCATCTATGCATAAGCAAATCATAAAATTTATCTTTAAGATGAATTTGGGACAAGGGCCTCTGGTAGAAAATGGGTGTAAAAGGTTAACCCACCGGGATGCTGAACAGGTCCGCCGGCAGCGGGTACCGACCTGTGGTATAAACAGGCAAACCCATCAGGGTAGTGAACACGCCTGTTGGCAATGGGGCATTCTGCCTGGGGAAGAAGCTTCTTAGATATTACCGTTACCCCACCGGAGTACTGAACAGGCTCGCTGGCAATGGGTTCTGACTTTGATATCTCTTTTAAAAGCCTCATTTATACTTGTCTGTGTGAACAATGTACCTATGTAAATGTTAAAGAGAGGTCATGTGTGGGTTAAATGAAAATCTAAGGGAACTGTTTGTAATAGCCAGTTGATAATCATCTTCAGATGCTCTAAGTTTTTGTTACCTAATCCTTGCTAGAAGAAAAGGTTTATACCTCAAGAGTGTCCTGGCGTTTACTGATTCAATGAACATCGTTGTGAACCTCATTATTGGTTTTTCTTTTCACCGCTCAAACCATCTTGTGTGAAGCCGAGTCAAGTTGGCCAGTACAGCATTGGCTTCATTTAGTACTCCTCTTGTCTTATGTTTTTAAGGCACATATGCTGGTGGAAAAAGTTCTATATGAATAAAGAGAAAGAAGTCTGTGCTTATGGGTTGAAGTTTTGAATACTTTTAATAGTAGATGCTGATAGCCTATGGACTGTTTTTAATTATGTTTTTGTATTGCTAATAAAGAATGGTTTTATGACTTAGCTCTGTTTTTGTGTGGCCAGATGAAGGAGCAACCATGGAATAAGATAATTGTGTCATGAGCCTGCTGGATAAAACAAATTTTTCAGGCAGTTATTTGATTTTTCAGGCAGTTTTAATTGTCTTTTCAACTCACAAAAGTTGGACATTTTGAAGAAAAACAATTATTTTCCCTTGCTGATAACATCATCACCCTGCTGGCAATCATTTCCACCCTTGCAAGCTTGAAAATACTTCTATGTCTGGACCTGAAAATACTAGACTCAGACTGGATCAGGTAATGGAATGAGTTCTGCAAAACTGGTAAATTGAATTTTAAAAGTAATGTTCAAAACGCTGGAGTTATCTTTACTGTTAAAAGCCAGGCATCTTTCTAATTTAAAAACTGATGCAATTATGAGGATTTACCTTAACACATTATATTCCATAGAGCTGATAAGCCACCTCTCCTTTGTAAGTAATTTAATGACATATACACTTTGGCAAAATTTTATTTTATGTTATTGATTATTTATAGTTTGCCATTTTTAATTTTTATGTCATTAATTTACTAAAATCCAAGGCCTGACTCCATGGTTAAAATTGACATTTGATATGTCTTAAGGCTATGAATTTTTCTGGGACGTGTCGATATCATTCTAAGGCAAGGCAGTGCGGGCAGTATGTGCCTTGATCTGCTATAATTTCCTTAGCACGTCCGGCATTACCATCATATTTTTATTTTTATTTTTCTTTGCCATTATATTTTTAAAATAGGGGATCGCTGGTGTAAAAAAAACTTCAAGCTGTCACGCAAAGACTATGATTAAGTTTTTAAATCTGAATTCTTGGCTATGAAGGGTGAAACAAGATTTTCAAAGCTATGGATCATAGAAGAATTTATTAGTCCCTTAGTAATCATTACCAGGCTCATTACTTGTGAGGGTCGATTCTCTACCTTCAAAGCCTGTCACTTTCGATTGCTTGCACATTTTGAATTTGGTAAGTTCCTTAACTTTCCATTTCATTTTTGGAAAAGTTTGGGTAGGGTGGTTTCTTAGATTAGGAAAAACGTAGAAAATCCTACTCATAGCATGTATCATCATGGGCTTATCAAGATGATCATTTTAGCCGATTTGAAGAAAAAGAATCAAGTATGGGAACAATTTCTATATGAATTGTCCAATTCCCATATTAATCCACCCTGGTTAATGAAGCAAGCAAACCTCTTATTCCTGGTCTTATTGACAAAGTGTCCTCTGTGAATGCTTCTAAATGTTAAACTAGTCACATTCAGGAACAAGAAGTCAAGACAGGAAGGTCCCATATCAAGAAGTCTCAGTGGTAAAAAGGGCAGCAAGTAAACTTTCAGTTTGAGAGTGGGCAAGGTCAGCCTGATTATGGAAAATTGTCTGTTTCATCAACTCATAGGTTTACCCGTAGTATGGCTGCTCAAGAGAAGAAGATAGGATCTAAAGGTAAGACACCTGTTCATGTTCAGTTGTCCTCGTCCACTTCTTCATCTGTACATGGTGGTTCTAATTCAAATGACTCCCATCATAATCCTTCAATACCAATGTCCTGTCATAGATTCTTCATTGCCATTTCATCACCAACTTTAAAATCTGATCTGAAGTTTGTCAAATCTCACCGGTTAGATGCTTCATCTCAGGGGGCTGAATACTTTCGACAAAGAAATTTTAAGTTGACTAAATAGTTCCAAGAATATGTTAGATTGGACCGATTTGTCAAACAAGAAAGGTTTTGAAGGCTAAAGTAGCATCTTTGCAAACCTTAGTTGATGACATTACTGGATCCAATCGTAGTCTCAGGAAGCAGTTAAGGAAAAAGGACAAACAACTTGAAAATGTACAGCATAAAACAACCCCATCTCCTCCTCAAGTACAAGTGTTGTTCAACACTTCAGCTTCGGTTTCTGGAATTTAACCCAAAGTTTGGTCATCAATTTTGATTTTCAATTTTAAATGCGTTGGGAAAAACTTTCTTGCATTGGGACATGCAAGGTCTTCAGTCTGGGGGAGATGATGACCTCCTGTTTTTGCTTGTCTAGCACCCTATTCCTAGTTCAAAGCTATATGAGATTAAATATATTTGACTTTATTTTGTTGTGTTTTGTGCTTGAATATGCGTTTTCAAGGGTAACATTCCAAGATGCTTTAAGAGGTGAATTCTTGACATTTCTTATTTATTTATTTATCATTTTGATGGGTTTCAATTCATAAATGAAACTTTAGCTTTTGATTAAATGCTGATCAATTGACAAACTCTTGTTTCCCACGCAGTGGTTCTTCTGGTTGCTCGATCCGACACTTGTTCCGGCACTCACTGAGCATGTATTGATTGGTTCAGATATTTGGGGGATTCATTTGTCCAAAATTACTCATGGATTTTATGCTTGGTCGTTTCAATATGGATTATGAGCTATCAGTCATCATTCAAATGCTCTGTTTCCTCCAGAAGTAGTGGCCCTAATCTCAAGCAATCTAGCAATGGCATTCCCGTCATTAATCAGGAACCTGATTTCGGGCTCAATTTTTGAGCAATCGGTGGGGAATTAATCAAAACGGTTCAAAACCCACTTCATAAATGGCCCCGTTTACCCCTAACCACGGGAAATTTTCAGAATTTCTGAACGAATGTGGAGAAATCCTTTCCGGAACAGACGTGGTTTTTCCAGATTTTAGTGTTGGTCGTTTTCTAGGTAGTTGCACGAATTTCTGAATTTTGGGATGGATCTTGTCCATCTATCCATGTATAAATAAATCCTGAGAAGGATGCGACTAGGGGATTCTAAAAAATTTGACTTTTAATTAATTGACCAACAACTGCGTTTTCTTTCCTAAAGCTTCAGTTTCAGATTCATGGGCGTTGAAGGCCGGGCCCACCTTCAACTTTGATCATCTGTGTATATCGTTGTTTTTTACTGTTGTAGGTAAAGTTACACTGTATATTTTGATATTGTCTTTCATGGATGTATGCTAATGGTTTTTAATAACTTGTGATTTGGAAATGAAATTCATGCTTACATTAAGCTAGTCGATGTCATTAAAATATGTGTGATGAGTTTGATTGCATTATTCAACACTTTTTGGATAAAATAGCTACCTTCAGCTTTGTCTGTAAGTTCGATTTGGTAGAGTAGTGAGAGTTGGATTTGGATTTCAGATTTCTTTTACTTCCGGAAGTGATACTGATTATTGAATGGTTAAAGTGCTTGTCCATAATTCTTTTAGGTCACAGAGTTTACAAGGCTGTGGAGTGTTTCAAAGGATTGTATTGCTTTAAAGAATTTAAAAGAACTTGCAGCATTTACTGAATTCACAGAGGTTTTAGAAGTATATAGAATTTGCAGAGATTTTAGCTTATAGAGTTTATAGGTTTTTTTTAAGACAGCATTTCGAACTGGTTATATAGAGGATTGGAGTTATGTTTATTTCATGATCTTGAATGAAATTAAAAAGAAGAATCACAGTTCATTAATATTTAACAGCGTTGTTTCCTATGGTTTGAAGATAAGTCTCGTAGGATAGGGAAATGAGAGTGAACTGTGTGTTGTCTGAATAGTTCCAATACATTTTTGTGAGCATAGAATGCAAGTAGAGTGTATCCATTGTTAGCAGAAAGACAAATTTAATTCTAGTAATTGTTTCTGAATGATAAGTGTTTGTGTTAATTAGGGTTAAGAAGAGTCATCATGTTAGCATAAGATTCTTTATGGGTGATGAGTGTAGTCTTAGATGCAATGTTAAAAAGGTATAAGACCACTAGGATTGATCAAAAGTATTCATTTTGTAGGCAGGTTTGAAAGCAGGGTTTCCTTTAATGAACTATTTACTTGCTTGGTTGCTTGTTTTAAGGAATAGATCAATAACTAGCATAATTTGAGATTGCTGTAGGATTTATTGGGTTTGATAAATCTTTGGACTGCAAAACAGTGCTCAGTAAGTTGATTCCCTTTCCTTAGATTAGATTTAACAACTTGTGGTAGTTAGTTTCATAAACTACATTCTTTTTCTTTATACATGAGCAAATCAAAATTACCCTAGGCATGAGCTTGAAACCATTTTGCCCTGCACATATAGTGTAGCAGCTCGAAGTATACGTATCCCGGTCAATAATTAAATTGAAGGTAAATTAATTAGTGATAATTTTACCCCACACTGATGACTTAATAATACTGAATTGATGTTCCTTTCTGCTCCTAGTGATATTAGTCCTCAGTTATTCCCTTTTCTTTAATACCTGCTCGAACCTATGGGAATAAAATCGATTAACGGGTGCCTCTGGTGATTTAATTAAAAGAGGACATTACAGTCCTCTCCACTCGAAATTGCTTGTCCTCGAGCAATCTCCGACCAATATACCAAATTACCTGTCCCTGTGTCTTCTCATCCATTTTTAACAACCAGTTTATTCCACTGCTGGGTGGTTGTTCTTTTTCTTCGAATTTATGTTTCTTCTCACCCATGCTCTGCATTATCTCCCTATATCTTCTTGGGTACCTATGAGGATTGAACATCCTAGATTTGGATCCTTGTCCAAATTCCCTACGGTGCATCATACCTTTGTCTGGAGATCTACCGAGAAATCCCTTTTCATACCACTAGTCCTTCCTTGAAGTCTTATGTGTTGGAGTTGGCCATTTTCTCGTACGAGTCTTGTCCTCATGCTTAAATATGGTGGTCATCCCCTTTGTTGTGGCTAACCCTGAAGCTTCAGTGGGCATTGCGCTTAGGACTACCCTTTTCCCATATGGTGCCAGGAACTCCATCTCTAATGCTTGGTAATTGGTTGAGTATTTCCCAATTGAGTATAGCCATTGTACTCCTAAAACAATGCTCGTGTCTAGCACATCTACCACATAAAAGTCGTCCACCAATGTATAATTCCCAAGTTGTACCTATAACTGAGGTATCCTCTATGTGCATTTCATCCTGTGATTGCCAGCCATGACAACAGTAAAGCCCTCAAAGTCCTCGGTGGGAAATATTTTCCTCTCTACCCAAGAGGCATCTATAAAGTTGTGGGTGGCCCCACCATCAATCAAAGCAATGGCACGCTATCCCTGGATACTTCCCCTGATACTGATAGTATGGAAGGTGGGGACTCCTGTGAGGGTATAGCAATAGTGGCTCTCTATGGCAATTGTTCCAATTTTGTACTTTGTAGTTCTCCATCTGGTTTCTGCTCCAATTCATCTTCCTCACTGCTATCTAGAAGTACTTCGATGACGTATACCTTCCCTTTACCCATACATATGTGGTCGAGTACCCAAGGGTCTTTGCAATTGAAACATAAGTTCTTCCGTTTCAAATCTCACCATGTGTCCTCGTTCAACCATTCCTTCTATGAATTTATCTTCTCCTTGATATCTGAAATATTGGTAGGTTTTTCCTTGTTTTCCAAAAGATAGGTAGGTTTTTGTGGAAGCTTGTTTTTTGGTACAGAATCTTGTAGGTCCTGAGTCCTACTGATAACATCTTGCAAAGTAATTGGCTTGTAAGCCTTCACCCATCAGCGAAGTGGCTCGAATAGTGCCTCTGTAAATAGCATAATCAATCAACTCTCTAATATGTCAGATACCATAACTGCAACTCTCTAGAATTCGGATATGAAGGTCTCTGCACTGCCTATCTGCTTAAGATGAGCAAGATCCCTGAAATGAATCTCTGGGTCCTTCTTATCAAAGCGCTCAATTAGCCTCTATGTGAAGTCACTGTAGGAAGTGATAGTGTTGTGACCCAATGTCACCAGTCCGTGGTACCACCACTCATGTGCTTCCCCATCTAAATGTAAAGTAGCCAACTTGATTGCATCTGTCTCTGTCATGGGGCTAATTTGGAAGTAGGTGTCTCACTTCTGTACCCAAATCTTGGCTGAACAACTGGATGTCCTATCAAAGTTGGGAATAGTTAGTCCCCAATGTGCATTGCAACTCAAAATTCTGATTGAATGCTCTATTGAACCCTCTTGGCTTGTTCCTGCTTTTCATGTTGCAAAAACCTGAGAAAGTCATGGTTGAATGTAACTCATCTCCCAAATCCCTGTATTCCTGTAGATAAGCCCCAAATGGTTCACTAAGTTCTATTGGCACGACTGGTCCTGCCACTACATTCTCCAGGAAGTGAGACATAGTAGGTCTGCTGGAAGGTTTGTTATATATATGCGTTGTGTTTTGGATATTAGTGTATGCATGTTTCCCGCTACTACTAGTAGATCCTCTATCTATTGGTGAAAGAGGTATACTGCTATGACCTGCTTCTGGCTTGAGAGCTAATCTATATATTACATGCAATACTTCCTTTTTTCCTTTAGCTAGGTCATTCAATGCACTTACCAAGCTACGAAATTCCAACCTGTCTTCCTCTTCTCCTGTTCCTTTTCCTTTGTCAGAGTGTATACCTGTTGGGTCCATGTCTGAATTGATATCCTCTAACTAGATATCTTCAAATTCTTGCTCTTCAGTGTACCTACTCTTCCTTCTCCTATAGGTTACAAAAGTATCTTCTACTGGATTCATTTACTTTACATGTTCAAGCCCACAGTTAGCAAGGAGCATGCTCTAATACCACTGTAATATCCCAAACTAATATTCTACGGTTCTTTGCTACTCAGTTGTTGTTCATATACTCAATGATGTGCAAAATGCTGAATAAAAAGTGCATGCAAAATTGTCGTGCCCAAATGCCCTAAAACATAGCAAATCTGGAGAGTTTATAGGGTGGAAAGTTTCAGAAAGAAGTTGTACACTTACCACTTATAACTAAGCTGATAGTACTCCAGAGATATGTTGCATGCATGTGGTGCTGAATAGGTGAGGTAATAGTGCTCCCTTTCTTCTGTTGACGCCCAGCTACAAAGGAGGCTCTCTCCCAGTTGAAGATGACATTTTTTATGAAGGGGTGGTCAATTGTTATTGAAACTTTGAAACTTTGTAGGAATGATAGTCTCTTCTTCCCGAAGAGATAGGTTGGTGCATGGAGAGGATCTGACTCCTCCAAGACCCAGAGGGAATTGTTTTGTTGGAGAGGGTGACGTCTCCCCTTCTGCTGGGAATCTGTTGTTGTATGCCCTAAATGCGTTGGCAATGAGCTGGTGATCACCCAATGTGATGTGCTAAGCCTGCTCAAAGATATGGTAATAAAATGCAGAGGAAAGACTGGGCTGAAGGGTCCCAACAAATCCTTCTGGGGTTTTCCAGCTATACAACATGAACCTGCAAATAGATAGTCTGTTGGTGCTGGATCATTGAATACAGAAGGATGCGGTGAATGTTGATAGTAGACCTAGATGGCCTGCCCTGAAAGAGATTAGGGCAGATAGATTTCACTGCCGAAACCCTTGTTAGCTGAAGACTTCGTCTTCAACCCCAACTGTTGTTGTTGCACTTGCTGACGCTGCTCAAAAACTCCAAATCAACAATAATAATAATAGATATCTTCTTTGGTCCAATAACCCTTCTTAAATAGCTTAGCATGTACTTTTAGGGTTTGCATGCCATTTTTAGGGTTTACATATCACTTTTGCATGCATGCAATTCTAATTTCATGTTGACTTTAAGACTGAAGAAATGAGGCCTGCATGCTCCGCATGCTTTATGATATTGACTTTGATGGCCTTCTTTATTATACTGATGACTTAATAAAACATAATTGATGTTCATTTCTGCTCCTAGTGATATTAGTCCTCAGTTATTCCATTTTTCTTTAATACCCGCTCGAACCTATGGGAATAAAATAGGTTAACGGGTGTCTCTAGTGATTTAATTAAAAGATGACATTACAGGGTTGTTGAGAAGAACAGGTTCTTGAACTCTTTTGCGGCCATGGCTACCAGTCTTAGGATCAAGAACAGGTTGGATGGGGCTGTAAATTTTAGTCCATGGAAGGCTAAAATAGTGTTCATATTACATGATAGTGAACTATGGGACATAGTGAAGAGCACTACAACCAACCAAATGAATGTTCCCACAGATGCAACAGCTAAAGTCGCTTTTGACAAGAGGGATATAAAAGCCAAAAGAATCCTTCTTGATGCAATAAAAGATCGTGTGATTTCACACATATTAGGTAAGGATCATGCCCATCAGATGTAGACTACTTTGACTAATCTTTACCAAAGTTCCAATGAAAATCGAAAAATGGTATTAAGGGAGAAGTTGAAGAGCATTTGATTGAACAAGAGTGAGAATATGACCACTTACCTCACCAGTATTACACAGGTTCATGATGAGCTTAAAGGTATTAGGGAGGTGATAGAGAGTGTCGAGTTGGTACGTACAGCCTTGAATGGTGTGACAAAGCCATGGGCTGTATTTGTGGAGTCAGTGGTTGCTCGTGAGAACATGCCTTCACGGGATCATTTTCAAGATGATTTCATACAGGAGGAGATCCGTAGGGGATATGTACAGGGCAGTACATCTCACAGCAAGGAACATGAGGAGAATGTGTGGCCTTAGCAGCAAAGAGGAAGAAGAAGAAGTTCAAGAAGGGTTCCAAGGGTGGAACCAAGCAGCAGGATAGTGAGAAGAAGGATATGAGCAAAGTGAATTGCTTTGCTTGTCAAAAGTTTGGGCATTATGCTGGACAATGCCCAAACAAGAAGAAGAAGAAACAACAGACAACAGCTTCAGCAGAGATTGATGAGTATGCTGCTAGATTCGAGAGGGAGTTTTCTCTCTTTGTTCGTCGTTGTGTAGAGAGAGCATCATCCATCACCAGCAAGGATTTTGAGGATCACATGGAGCATTCCATTATCGTTGAGCATTCACTGAGTGCTTCCACTACTTCCTCCACTTGGTACATTGATAGTGGAGCTTCAAATCACGTGACTGGTGATCAGGACATGTTCACCGAGATTTCAAAGACAGGCTTTGCAGTTGAAGGTTGTATTGGGCGATGACACAATGGGACAGTTGGGCATGGGACAGTCCACTTTGACAAGGAATCCATGGAGCCCATGTACTAAGGGATGTCTTGTACGTCCCTGGGTTGAAGAAGAATCTTGTGTTAGTTTCCACGATTAAGGAAAGAGGCCCTAAAGTATATGTCCTAGATGGGAAAGTGTACATCTTTCCCAAAGAAGAGGGTCCATTTGCTTCATATGCGATTGGAATCAGGTGCGGGAAACTGTACAAGCTTCTCTTGCAGCCACGTCATGCATTGGCACACACTTAGAGCAACAGTGAGTTGTGTGACTTGTTAAACTAGCAGCAACAAGGAAGGTCTTCCTACATGCATGTGTTCTTGCATGCATAAGACTTAAATTAGGAAACCAGTTGTATTTAATTTACTTTTCCTAAGTTTAGTTTGGAAAATAAATTAAAGTGATCTAAATTAACTTTAGTGAAACACTAGTTAAAGTGAAAGTGAAATTAGGGTTTTTGCTTTACCTAAAGATATAAAAGAGAGATCAATTGATGGAGAGGACACACTTGTATTCCGACAAAGACAAGATACAGACAGGTAGAGAAAGTCAGAAAGAGGATTTAGCTAGGAAGACGGAGGAGCGAGTAGCAAGATCACCGAGCTTCGTACAACTGGATCGTACACTGACATAGGAGGGTGTTGAGGTTTAGCTGGGATTTGCCCAGTGATTCTATCGGGTATTGCATTCGCCAGGTTTGGGTGAATTTGCAGTGATTGTAACGTTCCATATTTTCTCATAATAAAATCTATATCTGACTGCTGCACTAGTTTTACCATCTTGCATTTTTGGGGGGGTTTCCATACACAAAATAATTGTGTCATTATTGTGATGTGATGTGATGTTGTGATTTATTTCTCAGTTTTATATTCCGCTGCATACTATAAAAGATATTCATGTGTGGTTATCAGTAGAGATCTTGCATGCACTGTTAGCTCTAGTTTGAATATTAAAGGAAAATTTACATGGTATCAGAGCTCTGGTGAGATAAAGCTGAGAGATTTGCAGCAACAGTGATAGATCAAGGGTAGATCTATTGAAGACACAAACTTAGATTGGAGATCTAGGGTTTGACAGATAACACTTCATAATGGCCATGCAGTTGAGAGTTGATGATAGACTCCAAGGTGCTCAGAACTTTCCTACATGGAAAGAAAAGATCACAAGGATCCTAGGCATCAATGACGCAGAGCAGCACATTAACTCCACAAAGGTTGCACCCACAGATCCGGCAGATCTAGCAGCTTGAAAGAAGATTGATTCCAGAGCCATGTTGATTATCATGGATGGAGTGAAGGACCATGTAGTCCCTCACCTTTCTGGTAAGAAGACCGCATTAGAGATGTGGAAGGCTTTGGAGAGTCTGTACCAAAGCAAGAGCGAGAACTGGAAGATGGTGTTGCAACAGAGGATGCGCAGCACCAAGATGGACAAGGGAGAAGGAGTGGCGCCTTATCTCACGAGGCTCACACAGATCAGGGATGAGCTTAGAGTTGTTGGCTCTAAGACTGATGATGAGGAGCTAGTTCAGATAGCTCTCAATGGATTCTCTAAGCCATGGGACACCTTTGTCAAGGGTGTGGTGGCCAGGGAGAATCTCCCTAACTGGCTAAGACTTTGGCATGACTTTGTGCAGGAGGAGACCCGCATGGGTCAAGGATCAGGCTCATCTAGCAGTGCCCCACAAATTGTGGATGAGGAGGCTCTAGCCCTTACAGGGAAGAGCAAGGGAAACGAAAAGAGGAAGAAGGATGGTAAGAAGAACCTTGACGTGTCAAAGGTCAAGTGTTTTATTTGGCACAAGCAGGGACACTTTGCCTCCCAGTGCCCAGACAGGAAGAAGAAGAGTAACACTCAGATGGCTGGATTTGCAAAGGTGGATGAATTTAGCAGGAACTTCAATGAGAATTTTTGCTTGATAGCTTGCATAGCAAGCACCACAAGGAGCAGCAAATGGTACATCGGCAGTGGAGCATCTAGTCACATGACTGGACATAAGAGATTCTTCAGAGACTTACAGGAGGGTGGAACAGGGATCCACGTTAAGCTGGGTAATGATGCGTGGTATAAGGCGCAAGGGGTTGGCACTGTTTCATTTCAGAGGGAGTCTGGAAAACCCCTCAGTTTTGTTGATGTGTCAAGAACCTTATATCAGTCTCCCCTCTGGAGGACAAGGGATATCAGGTGAAGTTCCGTGACTATAGAGTAAATATCAGGACCAAGGGGTCAAATAGGAGCTTGGATCGGGTGATTAACAAGAGGAGCGGGAAAGTATACAGACTACACTTTGAGCCTACAAAGGCTCTAGTCAGCAACAATAGCAGCAGTCAGGGTGAGTTTTGGCATAGGAGGATGGCACACTTACACCATGGAGCACTGAAGCATTTGAGACAGGCAGTCATTGGATCCTCAAGTACAGGAGGAAAATCATAACCACTGCAAGGGTTGTGCTTTGGGGAAGAACATTAGGAAGCCTTTCCCATAGAGTGAGCACAAGTCTAAGGAGCCCTTAGACTTGGTGCATTCTGATGTATGCAGACCTATGAGTGTCCATTCGTTCAGTTGTTACAGTTACTGCGTAACCTTCATTGATGACTATTCCAGGAACACCTGGATCTATTTCCTGAAGGCCAAGTCAGAGGTCTTTGAGAGGTTCCGAGAGTTCAAGACTCTCGTGGAGAACCAAGCATGAAAGAAGATTCGAGTGTTGAGGACAGACAATGAGGTGAGTACACTTCCAATGAGTCCATGGAGTGTTTTTCGACTAAGGGGATCAAGGAGCACACTGTGCCCCATACCCCAAAGGAGAATGGAGTTGTAGAGCGAAAGAACATGACTATCGTTGGAGCAGCCAAGGCCATTCTATTTGATCAAGGATTACCACTATTCCTCTGGGCTGAGGCATACAGGACTGCAATATACATTCAAAACAGGTGTCCCCACTCAGCTTTGGGGAGGAAGACACCAGAGGAGGTCTTCCTAGGAACCAGGCCAAATGTGAATCACATTTGCATATTCGATAGTGTCTGCTATTGTCATGTTCATGCTGACAATAGGAAGAAGTTGTATCCTTCTGGAGAGAAGGGGTTACATGTTGGTTACAGCGAGATTTCGAAGGCATATAGAGTTTACATTCCTGCTCGCAGAAGGATCATTGTGAGCAGGGATGTCCAATTCAATGAAGACAGGGCCTTGCGGAGATCTCTGGACTTGCCAGCAGAGCAGTAGCCAGCACAGGAGTCAGGGGTCAAGTTGGAAGAGCCAGATGTACAGGTACAAGTACAGACACGGAGCATAGGTTGTGTTGCTCAGAGGGAGTCAGGTGGACAGGATCCTACAGTCATTGACTTGGAGGATGAGCTGCAGCAAGAGACGAATATCCAATAGCCGCAGCAGGTTGACACTAGGCCAAGGCCTAAGTGGTTTAGGTTCACAGTACAGGATTCCAAGCAAGTTGATCCTCCACAGAGATCTTTCTGACGAAGTGTACTACCAGAGAGGCTTAGTTATATGGCACTGATGACAGAGTTGATTAACTCTGAACCTTACAACTTCGAAGAGGCTGCACAACATGATGTGTGGAAGAAGGCTATGGTTGAGGAGTATGACTCCATTATGAAAAACCAGGTATGGGAGGTTGTGTCGAGGCCACAAGGGAAAAAGGTGGTGGGATCTAGATGGATCTACAAGGTGAAGCATACAGTAGACGAAAGCGTGGAGAAGTACAAGGCGCACTTCGTGGCAAAGGGGTTTTCACAGGAGAGTATTGATTATGAAAATATCTTCGCCCCTGTTGCCAAGTATTCTTCCATTCGGACCATTATCTCACTAGCAGTTGAGATGGGTTGGCGAGTCCATTAGATGGACGTCAAGGCTTCCTTCCTCAACAGAGTGATAGAGGAGGAGGTATGTATTGAGCATAAAGAGGGGTTTGATGTGGAGAACAGGGAGACGCATGTATGCAGACTGCATCGAGCTCTTTATGGGCTCAAGCAGGCTCCTCAAGCATGATACTCGAGGATTGACAGCTATCTATGGGAGATGGGATTTCAACGGCGTGAGGCTAACCACAACCTGTACTTCTTGACATGTGAGGTGCCTCTCATACTAGTCTTGTATGTGGATGGTCTCTTTTTGACAGGAGATGAGACGCTGATTGGAGATTGCAAGTCCAACCTTGCAGGGGAGTTTGAGATGGACCTTGGGCTAATGCATTACTTTCTGGGCTTGGAGGTTTGGCAAAGAGATGGATGCTTCTTCATCAGACAGGGGAAGTATGCAGTAGAGATCCTAAAGAGATTAAGGATGGACGACTACAAGCCTATGGCCTTAACTGATAGTTTCAAACTGGAGGAAGATTGATGCATCAAGATCAGATGGATTTGATCCTACCTTGTATCGCCAGCTTACCGGATCACTTATGTATCTAGTCAACACTCGATCAGACATCAGCTTTGTAGTCAACTCTTTGAGTCAGTTCATGGTGGACCCTCATAGAGTGCATTGGATGGCTGCGAAGCACATACTTCGC
Source organism: Pseudotsuga menziesii (assembly GCA_001517045.1). NCBI lineage: Eukaryota > Viridiplantae > Streptophyta > Pinopsida > Pinales > Pinaceae > Pseudotsuga > Pseudotsuga menziesii. Next base: position 378,348 of record LPNX010185971.1, on the reverse strand, counting down.
TACATCAGACGTGCAGTGGAGTATGGATTGGTTTATGAGCACGAGGGGAGTGTACAGTTAGCAGGATTCACAGATGTTGATTGGGCAGGATGTGTCGAGGACCAGAAGAATACTTCAGGTTGTTGTTTCAGCATTGGATCAAGGGTTGTCTCTTGGTTCAGCAGGAAGAAGAAGTCAGTTGCATTGAGCTCGGCAAGGGCTGAGAACATGGCAGCTAGCATGGCTGCTTGTGAGGGTATGTGGCTGAGGAAGCTAATTGCAGGGTTGTTCGAGTGTGAGCTAGAGGCTACAGTAGCTCACTATGATAATCAGAGTGGCATCAAGCTATCTAAGAATCCAATGTTCCGTGACCGGAGCAAACACATAGACATCATGTACAACTTCTTGAGAGATTGTGTTCAGAGAGGACCCATTCGGTTGGGTTACATACAAACAGATGAGCAAGTGGCGGACATTTTCACCAAGGCACTTAGCAGACAGAGTTTTGTGAAGTTTAGGGATAAGTTGGGGTTGCTACGCAATCCCTTCCTCGTTGAGAGGGAGTGCTAAACTAGCAGCAACAAGGAAGGTCTTCCTGCATGCATGTGTTCTTGTATGCAGAAGACTTAAATTAGGAAACCAGTTGTATTTAATTTACTTTTCCTAAGTTTACTTTGGAAAATAAATTAAAGTGATCTAAATTAACTTTTAGTGAAACACTAGTTAAAGTGAAAGTGAAATTAGGGTTTTCGCTTTACCTAAAGTTATAAAAGAGAGATCAATTGGTGGAGAGGAAACACACTTGTATTCCGACAGAGACAGGATACAGACAATGAGAGAAAGTCAGACAGAGGATTTAGCTGGGAAGACGAAGGAGCGAGCAGCATGATCACCGAGCTTCGTATAGCTGGGCCGTACACTGACATAGGAGGGTGTTGAAGTTTAGCTGGGATTTGCCCAGTGATTCTGTTCAGTACTGCATTCGCCAAGTTTGGGTGAATTTGCAGTGATTGTAACATTCCATATTTTCTCATAATAAAATCTATATCTAACTGTTGCATCAGTTTTCCCATCTTGGGTTTTTTCGAGAGTTTTCATACCTAAAATAATTGTCATTATTGTGATGTGATGTGATTTATTTCTCAGTTTTATATGCCGCTGCATACTGTAAAAGATATTCATGTGTGGTTATTAGTAGAGATCTTGCATGCACTGTTAGCTCTAGTTTGAATATTAAAGGAAAATTTACATGAGTTATGGCACATGAGGATGGCATGTCTTCATCATTCAGCTTTGAAGATGCTGAGAGACATGACCACAGGTTTGTCAGATTTCAGTATCAAAGAAGAGTGGTGTATGCAAAGAGTGTGCTTTGGGAAAGTACACCAAGACTGTTTTTCCGACCAATGATAGCAGATCGGAGGGAGTGTTGGAGTTTATTCATTAAGACTTATGTGGCCCCATGTCTTCTACCTCGTTGACAGGTTTTGAATATTACATTACTTTCATCGAAGACTTTTCCAGGAAGCTTGGATCTACTTTCTGAGAAGCAAGAAGTCAAAGGAGGTCTTGCTTCGGTTCCAAGATTTCAAATCTCTTGTTGAGAACCAGATAAGGAAGAAGATCAAGGTGCTCAGATTAGACAATGGGAGTGAGTACACTTCCCATGCATTCGATAAGTTTTGTATACAGGAGGGTATCAAGAGGCAGTTGACAGTTCCCTACACTCCACATCATAATGGAGTGGCTGAAAGGAAAAAACGTTCGACAATGGGTGCAGCTAGAGCCATGCTGCATGATCAGAGTCTTCCTTTCTTTCTATGGGCAGAGGGTTGTAGTACAGTTGTTTTTGTGCAGAACAAGAGTCTGCACCATGCCTTGGGGTGCAACACTCCTGAGGAGATGTTCACCAAGAAGAAGCCTAAGATAGGCCACTTCCGCATTTTTGGATGCCTTACATATTCCCTATCCCTTTTGAGAAGGGGACAAAGTTGGAGGCTACTAGAGAGAGAGGCATTTTTGTTGGTTATAACAAGACTTCGAAGGCTTTCCGTATATACCTTCCTGCACAGAGGAAAGTTGTCGTGAGGAGGGAGGTGAGATTTGAGGAGCGAGCCTTTCGAAAGTCTCAAAAGTCAGAGGAGGAGCAGCAGCAGATGACTAATCCAAAGGTGACAGTATCTCAGAGTTCAGGGAGTCAGGGAATAGGGTCATAGGTCTCAGGGGTAACTCGGTCAGAGGTTATAGGTTCATCAATTTCAGGGACTCAGTCTACAGGGATTTCCGATACTGGGACAGGTTCATAGGTTTTACCTTCATGTGATTTGGGTACACATAGTTAAAGTTCAGGTTCACCAGGTACACGATCTCAGACCACAGGTACTTTTTCAGGGAGACAGTTGTCTAATGAGGATGTAGAGGAGGGAATGCCACAGGATGCTTCTTCCAGGAAGAGAAAGCCAAGTTGGCTTAGGGAGCTTGTGAAAGAATCAGAGGAGTCTGTGGGACCACCCAAGAGGGAGGTCAGAGAGAGCAAGGCACCAGAGAGATTTTCCAGCTATATGGCATAGGTGACCAGCTTGCGTGAGTCCCTACTACTTATGAGGAGGCTTCTACACATCAGGTTTGGAGAGATGCCATGATGGAAGAGTAGAATTCCATCATGAAGAATGGTGTGTTGGAGATGGTTCCGAGACCAAAAGGGGAGTCTGTTGTGACTTCCAAGTGGCTCTATAAAATCAAGCATGATTCAGATGGCAACATTGAGAAGTACAAAGCTCAGTTTGTAGCACGAGGGTTCTCACAGATAAAGGGAGTTGATTATGATGAGACCTTTGCGCTAGTTGCTAGATTTTCTTTGATCAAAGCAGTGATCTCCATTGTGGCAGAGAAGGGTTGGAGGATCCATCAAATGGATGTGAAGACCACTTTCCTCAACGGTCTTCTACAAGAGGAGGTATATCTAGAGCAGCCACAAGGCTTTGAGATTTATGAGAGAGATTCTCATGTTTGCAAGCTGAAAAAGGCCTTGTATGGTCTGAAGCAAGCCCCTCAGGCTTGGTACTCAAGGATTGATTCTTATTTGCTTTCGATTGGGTTTCAGAAGAGTGAGGTGGATCCCAACCTATACTACATTGTGGTTGGAGGTGTTCCACTCATTCTTCTGCTATATGTTGATGACTTGTTCATTACAAGAGGAGAGCACCTAATTGAAGCATGCAAGAAAGATCTTGCTTCAGAGTTTCAGATCTTGCTTCAGAGTTTCAGATGACCGACCTTGGGTTGATGCACTACTATTTAGACATGAAGGTGTGGCAAGAGGATGGACATGCTTTCCTAGGGCAAGGAAAATATGTTGCAGATGTTCTGAGGAGATTTCGAAAAGAGGATTGCAAACCCATGTCCACACCCATGATCACCAACTGGAAGAAGCTGCATGCTTCTGAGGGAGAGTTGGTGGATCCTACTTTGTTTCGTCAACTTATTGGTTCGTTGATGTATTTGGTCAACACCAGACCAAATATAAGTTTTGCAGTGAACACTCTCAGTCAGTTCATGGTGGAGCCCAGGAGAGTGCACTGGACAGCCGCAAAGCATATTTTGAGATATCTTGTTGGGACCGTAGACTATGGTCTGGACTACAGGAGGTCAGGTGGAGTGTACTTGATTGACTTCACGAATCAGAGTGGGCAAGCAATGCTTCGGACTAGAAGAGCACTTCCGGTTTTTGTTTCAGTTTGGGCTCAGCAGTTGTGTCATGGTTCAGTCTGAAGCAAAAGTATGTTGCTTTGAGTTCTGCAGAGGCTGAGTACATGGCAGCGAGTCAGGCTAGTTGCGAGGCATTATGGCTTCACAAGTTCATGATTGACTTATTTGGTTACGAGTTGAGGCCTACTATCATTCATTGTGACAATCAGAATTGCATCAGGATCTCTGAGAATCCAGTGTTCCATGACAGGTCAAAGCACATTGAGATCATATACCACTTTATCAAAGACTATGTCCAAAGAGGAGTTGTAGAGTTACAGTACATTTCTAAAGATGAGCAAGTAGCAGTTATTCTCACGAAGTCTTTGGGAAGAGGAAATCAAATTCATTTCAAAGACAAGATGGGAGTGGTGAAAGTTAAACTAGTAGCAACAAGGAAGGTCTTCCTGCATGCATGTGTTCTTGCATGCAGAAGACTTAAATTAGGAAACCAGTTGTATTTAATTTACTTTTCCTAAGTTTACTTTGGAAAATAAATTAAAGTGATCTAAATTAACTTTAATGAAACACTAGTTAAAGTAAAAGTGAAATTAGGGTTTTTTCTTTACCACTAGTGAAAGTGAAAGTGAAATTAGGGTTTTTGCTTTACCTAAAGTTATAAAAGAGTGAAGAATTAGTGGAGAGGACACACACTTGTATTTCGACAGAGACAAGATACAGACAAGGAGAGAAAATCAGACAGAGGATTTAGCTGAAAAGACGGAGGAGCGAACAGCAGGATCACCAAGCTTCGTACAGCTGGGTCGTACACTCACACAGGAGGGTGTTGAGGTTTAGTTGGGATTTGCCCAGTGATTATGCCAGGTACTGCATTTGCCAGGTTTGGGTGAATTTGCAGTGATTGTAAAAGTTCCATATTTTCTCATAATAAAATCTATATCTGACTACTGCACTAGTTTTCCCATCTTGGGTTTTTCCGGGGGTTTCCATACCCAAAATAACTATGTCATTTTTATGTTGTGATGTTGTGAGTTATTTCTCAGTTTTATATTCCACTGCATACTATAAAAGATATTCATGTGTGGTTATCAGTAGAGATTTGCATGCACTATTTAGCCCTAGATTGGACATTAAAGGAAAATTTACATGGTATCAGAGGTCTTGTGAGCTAAAGTTGAGAGATTTGCAGCAGCAATGATAGATCAAGGGCAGATCTATAGAAAGACGCAAACCTAGACTTTCAGATCTAGGATTTGACAGGTACACTTCACTATGGCCGTGCAGTTGAGAGTTGAGAATAAACTCCAAGGTGCTCAGAACTTTCCTACATGGAAAGAAGGATCACAAGGATCCTTGACGTTAGTGATGCAGAGGAGCACATTGACTCCATGAAGGTTGCACCCGCAGATCCGACAGATTTAGCAGCTTGGAAGAAGATTGATTCCAGAGCCATGTTGATTATCATGGATGGAGTGAAGGACCATATATTCCCTCACCTTTCTAGTAAAAAGACCGCAGCAGAGATGTAGACGGATTTGGAGACTCTGTACCAAAGCAAGAACGAGAACCAGAAGATGGTGTTGCAAGAGAGGATGTGCAACACCAAGATGGCCAAGGGAGGAGTGGTACCTTATCTTACGAGGCTCACACAGATCAAGGACGAGCTTGGAGCTATTGGCTCTAAGACAGTGGATGAGAAGCTAGTTCGGATAGCCCTCAATGGCTTCTCTAAGCCATGGGACACCTTTGTCAAAGGTGTTGTGGCTAGGGAGAAGCTCCTTGATTGGCAGAGACTATGGGATGACTTTGTGCAGGAGGAGACCCGCATGGGTAAAGGATCAGGCTCATCCAACAGTGCCCCATAGATTGTGGATGAGGAGGCTCTAGCCCTTACAGGGAAGAGCAAGGGGAAGGCAAAGAGGAAGAAGGATGGTAAGAAGAACCTTGACGTGTCAAAGGTTAAGTGTTTTATCTGCCACAAGTAGAGACACTTTGCCTCCCAATGCCTAGTCAGGAAGAAGGGTAACACTCAAATGGTTGGATCTGCAGAGGTGGATGAGTTCAACAGGAACTTCGATGAGGAGTTCTGCTTGATAGCTTGCATGGCAAGCACCACAGGGAGCAGCATTTGGTACATCGACAATGAAGCATCTAGTCATATGACTAGACAAAAGAGATTCTTCACAAACTTGCAGGAGGGTGGAACAGGGATCCACGTTGACCAAGGTGATGATGCACGGTATCAGGCACAAGGAGTTGGCACTGTTTCATTTGAAAGGGAGTCTGGCAAACACCTCAGTTTTGCTGATGTGTTGTATGTTCCAAGACTGACCAAGAACGTTATATCAGTCTCCACTCTGGAGGACCAGGGATATGAGGCGAAGTTTCGTGACCATAAAGTATATGTCAGGCCCAAGGGGTCAGATAGGAGCTTCGATCGGGTGATTGGCAAGAAGAGCGGAAAAGTGTACAACTACACTTTGAGCCTGCAAAGGCTCTAGTTAGCAGCAGCAACAGCTGTCAGGATGAGTTGTGGCATAGGAGGATGGCACACTTACACCATGGGGCACTGAAGCATCTGAGACAAACCCTCATTGGAGTTCCTCAGGTACAGGAGGAAAAGCATAACCACTGCAAGGGTTGTGCATTGGGGAAGAACATCAGGAAGCCTTTCCCGCAGAGTGAGCACAAGTCTAAGGAGCCCTTGGACTTGGTGCATTCTGATGTATGCGGACCTATGAGTGTACATTCGTTCAGTGGTTATAGCTACTGCGTGACTTCAATTAATGACTATTCCAGGAAGACCTGGATCTATTTTTTGAAGGCCAAGTCAGAGGTCTTTGAGAGGTTCTGAGAATTCAAGACTCTCGTGGAGAACGAAACAGGGAAAAAGATTCGAGTGTTGAGGACAGACAATGGGGGTGAGTACACTTCCAATGAGTTCATGGAGTATTGTTCGGCTGAGGGGATCAAGAAGGAGCACATCGTGCCCCATACTCCACAGCAGAATGGAGTTGCAGAGCGAAAGAATAGGACGATGGTTGGAGCAACCAAGGCCATGCTATTTTATCAGGGATTACCACTATTCCTCTGGGCCAAGACATACAAGACTACAGTATACATTCAAAACAGGTGTCCCCACACAACTTTGGGGAGGAAGACACTAGAGGAGGTCTTCACAGGCACTAGGCCAAATGTGAGTCACATTTGCATATTCGGTAGTGTCTGCTATTGTCATGTTCATGCTGAAAATAAGAAGAAGTTGGACCCTTCTGGAGAGAAGGGGTTACTAGTTGGTTTCAGCAAGATTTCGAAGGCATATAGAGTTTAATTGTGAGCAAGGATGTCCAGTTCGATGAGGACAGAGCCTTGCGGGGATCTTTGGACTTACCTGCAGAGCAGCAGCCAGCATAGGAGTTGAGGTTCAAGTTGGAGGAGCCAGATGTACAGGTACAGGTACAGACACGGGGCACATGTTCTGGTAGTCGGACGGGTCAGGTGGACAAGATCCTTCAATCATTGACTTGAAGGATGAGTTGCAGCAGGAAACAGATATCCAATAGCCGTAGCAGGTTGACACTAGGCCAAGGCCTAAGTAGTTTAGGTCCACAGTGCAGGATTCCAAGTAGGTAGATTCTCCACAAACATCTTTTAGACAAAGTGTACCACCAGAGAGGCTTAGTTACATGGCACTGATGACAAAGTTGATTAACTCTGAACCTTCCAGCTTTGGGGAGGCTGCACAACATGATGTGTGGCAGGAGGCTATGGTTGAGGAGTATGACTCCATTATGAAAAACTAGGTATGGGAGGTTGTGCCGAGGCCACAAGGAAAAAAGGTGGTGGGATCTAGATGGATCTACAAGGTGAAGCATGCAACAGACGAAAGTGTGGAAAAGTATAAGGCACGCTTCGTGGGAAAGGCGTTTTCACAGAAGGAGGGTATTGATTATAAGGAGACCTTCGCCCCTGTTGCCAGGTATTCTTCCATTCGGACCATTATCTCACTAGCAGCTGAGATGGGTTGGCGTGTTCATTAGATGGATGTGGAAACTACCTTCCTCAACGGAGTGATAAAGGAGGAGGTGTATATTGAGCATCCAGAGGGGTTGGAGAACAGGGACACGCATGTATGCAGATTGCGCTGAGCTCTTTACGGGCTTAAGCAGGCACCTTGAGCATGGTACTCGAGGATCGACAGCTATCTACGAAAGATGGGATTTCATCGGAGTGAAGCTGACCACAACCTATACTTCTTGACAAGTGAAGTGCCTCTCATACTGGTCCTATATGTGGATGATCTCTTTTTGACAGGAGATGAGAGGTTGATTGGAGACTGCAAGTCCAACCTTGCAGTGGAATTTGAGATGAAGGACCTTGGGCTAATGCATTACTTTCTGGGCTTGGAGATTTGGCAGAGAGATGGATGCTTCTTCATTGGACAGGGGAGGTATGCAGTTAAGATCTTGAAGAGATTCAGGATGGAGGACTGCAAGACTATGGCCATACCTCTAGTTTCCTACTCAAGTAAGATTGATGGAGCAGAGTCAGACGGGTTTGATCCTACCTTGTATCATCAGCTTATCGGATCGCTTATGTATCTGGTCAACACTCGACCAGACATCAGCTTTGCAGTCAACTCTTTGAGTCAGTTCATGGTGGACCCTCGGAGAGTGCATTGGACGATTACGAAGCACATACTTCGCTACATCAGAGGTGCAGTGGAGTATGGATTGGTTTATGAGCGCAGGGGGAGTTTCACAAATGCTGACTGGGCAGGATGTGTAGAGGACCGAAAGAGTACTTCAGGTTGTTGTTTCAGCATTGGATCAGGGGTTGTCTCTTGGTTCAGCAAGAAGCAGAAGTTAGTTGCATTGAGCTCGACAGAGGCTGAGTACATGGCTGCTTGTGAGGGTATGTGGCTGAGGGAGTTACTTGCAGGGTTGTTCGAGTGTGAGCTAGAGGCTACAGTAGTTCACTATGACAATCAGAGTGGCGTCAGGCTATCTGAGAATCCAGTGTTCCTTACCGGAGCAAACACATAGACATCAGATACCACTTCTTGAGAGATTGTGTTCAGAGAGGACCCATTCGGTTGGAGTACATATAGACAGATGAGCAGTTGGCGGACATTGTCACCAAGGCACTTTGCAGACAGAGTTTTGTGAAGTTCAGGGATAAGTTGGGGTTGCTACCGAATCCCTTCCTCATTGAGAGGGAGTGTTAAACTATTAGCAACAAGGAAGATCTTCCTGCATGCATGTGTTCTTGCATGCAGAAGACTTAAATTAGGAAACCAGTTGTATTTAATTTACTTTTCCTAAGTTTATTTTGGAAAATAAATTAAAGTGATCTAAATTAACTTTAGTGAAACACTAGTTAAAGTGAAATTGAAATTAGGGTCTTTTCTTTACCACTAGTTAAAGTGAAAGTGAAATTAGGGTTTTTGCTTTACCTAAAGTTATACAAAAGAGATCAATTGGTGGGGAGGACACACACTTGTATTCCGACAGAGACAGGATACAGACAATGACAGAAAGTCAAACATAAGATTTAGCTGAGAAGAGGGAGGAGCGAGCAGCAGGATCACCAAGGTACGTACAGCTGGGTCGTACACTCACACAGGAGGGTGTTGAGGTTTAGCTAGGATTTTCCCAGTGATTCTGTCGGGTACTGCATTCGCCAAGTTTGGGTGTATTTGCAGTGATTGTAAAAGTTCCATATTTTCTCATAATAAAATCTATATTTGACTGATGCACCGGTTTTTCCACGGGTTTCCATACCCAAAATAACTGTGTGATTTTTATGCTGTGATGTTGTGAGTTATTGCTCAGTTTTATATTCCGCTGCATACTATAAAAGATATTCATGTGTGGTTATCAGTAGAGATTTGCATGCACTGTTTAGCCCTAGTTTGAATATTAAAGGAAAATTTACAGCGAAAAACACCTTCCTTGGTAAGAGGGAGTGTTGAATGTTTTACCTAGGATCACTCATGCCTTGGGGTGGACAAGGACACTTTAATAAGTGGTCACTAGCCTATTTAAAAAGGTGAAAATGACTTTATTATAAAGTGACCTTTTTAATGTGATTTTGAGTTTATATTTTAAAAGTGACTTTATGATTATTAAATGTAGATGTGCATTAAATTCTCACTCATTAATTAAAAGTGATTTTTCATGAGGAAATGAGATGGGCCCTAGATCTCATTTAGTTGGCTTTTAATCTAAGCCATTGATCTAGAAGTGTAGTTACTCAAACAAAAAGGGCTTGGGAAAGGCAAATGGGATTCATTGTTCACATTTCAAAGAAAGAGTTTTTGGATAGAAGAGAGAGCAAGAGAGATTGAGAGAGAGAAGAATAAACTCTTGAGAAAATTTGAGAAGATCGAGTGATAGGTTGAAGATCAAATTAAAGGGCATGTTTCCCAAGGCAAGAAATCCGTACATCAGGAACAGATTTCAAGGAGAAGGTCGTACTGTACTTGTCTGTACAACAGCACGGATTTCGAGGTAGTAGAGCACAAGGTAAAAGTATGACATTTAATGTTGTTCGTACAACACGTATTTCGAGGAGCTGGGCATGTTTTTTGAGGCAAGAAAACTGTATCGTACAACACAAAAATTGAGTTCGTACAGCCACATGTGTGAGGCTATACAACACGAAAATCGAGGCGACCATACAGCAATTTGTCAGTGGGATATTTGCACAAATTTCGAGAAGGAGATAAGTACTGGTGTGGTTAAATTTGTATTTTTCCTGAAGAAATAAAAATTCTCTCTCATACAGGTTTTCCCTTCAAGGTTTTTTCCTGGACCAATTTTGGTAAAAAATATGAGTGTTTATTTTCATGTGTTGCCTGAGTTTAAATTTATGAGTAAGAGATTAGGGCTGTTATAAATTTTTCAGAGTTAAAAAGTTGAAAAGAAATCTCATGTGTTTCATTTTTCAGTAAAAAATCTTAATTTTTAAATGTACGTGCATGATGGGGTTTGGGCATTAAACCATATGCAGCACTGAAACTGAAACCAGGTTGGGGTTATCAAAAAATTTCAGATTCATCCAATAGTCTTTAGAGATCTATATTATGTTTAGTTTTAGAAACCATGAGCAAAGGCGGAGAGAAAGATTTTAGTGTTATTTTCGTCAATTTTAAAGTATAGTTGTGTTTTACTGTTAGTTTCTAGAAGAGTTTGCACTAAGTTTGGTTTTCAATGGAAGTCTCGTTAGAGAAATATTTTGGGTTCAATTTCCAAACCTGGAAAGTGAAAAATCCTTAGGAAAGACTGTCAAAGAAATGGAACTAGCACTTAAGGATCTGAACAAATTAATAGAATGGCAAAGCAGAGACGATAAGGAAAAATCCATTATTGGCCTTTCCCTCTCAGATTCAGAGCTACATCATGTATATCTAGATAAATCTTTCAAGAATATATGGAACAATTTGAACAAGTTGTATGGGGCACAAGCGGTAAATACAATTTTTTTTTAAATTCCAGTTGTTCAACTTTAAGATGCCAACAAAAGCCACCATGTTAATCCATGTTAACAATCTAAGATCCATTATTAGACAGCTTGAAGAAGTCAAGGCAGTAGGTGATGCAAAGGATGCAAAAGCTATTCTCCTGAACAGTTCATCGCCTAAGTACAATACTGCTATCTTTACTTTGAGTCAGTTACCTTCACAAAGCTTGGATGAAATGATTGCAGCATTGCTAGCAGAAGAAAAGAGAATCGCTTCATGTGAAACAGAAGGATATACTTCAACAAAACTTGCATTCTATGCAAGAAACAATCCCATAGATCAAGAAAAGACAAAAGAAAGAATGTCACTTTGCAAGAAATTGGGTCATACAGCTTGGAACTATAGACAATGAGCCAATGACATTTTGAAGAGAAAGGTAAAAGACAGACAATATATATCTTGTTCAGCTTTGATTGAAGAACCACATGGTGCTCATAGTGGTGAAGAAATTTCAAAATCAAAGACTTTTTATGCATTTTAGGAAGCCAATGATTTGAACATATGAAGGGAGCAGTTAACAACTCAATATAGACAGTTGCCCAGTTAGTCCAATAGTTGTAGATCTAGGGAATGATTCCTCATTGGTTGAGACATGCATGTGGACTGGAGTCTACTAGTAAGGTTACGCAACATGCATGTGGATTGTTGTTCAGCCATTGAGTTCAGGAGATCCATGATTCGAGAGTTTAGGGAAATGGAATCTGGGAACTCGAGAATTCAACTCAGGAGCTACACCTTTCCAAGGGTTACAAGGCATCTTGATGGAGCTCAACCTTGTTCAAGAATTGTCTTCAGAGAAGAAGCTTTTGAAGAGTGTCTACTTTTGTTTTGTTTTTAGTTTATGTGTTTTTCAATATATGCATTTGATTTCAGCACTATATGCCTTCTAGGGGGGTGTTAAGATATAAGGCTACAAATGTAATAAAGTCACCTTAGTGGGTTTAGGTTAAAATTAGGCTTTTGTACTAGGTTTTTAAACATTTAGGGTTTTGGTCTCTTAAGCTCTTTATAAGAGCGAGGACCCTCAATCTAAGGTGGTACCGTCTCATAATAATATCGTGTTGTGTTATTGAGCTCTCATGTTTTCTATGATGTAACCCTATCTAGGGTCCCTCATTTATTGGTTCTCGAAATATCAAGTGCCTTCAAATCCCCTAGGATGTTTCATTTAGGAGCCCCTCAACCTTAATGATCATCAATTTAGATGCATGAGATACTATTGTACCTAGCATACCCATCTTAAGTGGATTTTAAATTAATCCTAAGTGCAAACCTTAGGTATTTTGGTTAATTGGAATTGGTTCTAATTCTTCATTGACTTTAATTAATCACACTAAAAACTTAGAAAACCCAAATGCATACACTTTAATTAATTCATCACTTAAAAAGTACAATTATTAACACTTCAAAACTTAGGGTGACCCTAAGTTGATAGGTTCCCATTCCATTAAGTATTCAAATGCTAATTAATTGTCTTATCACCTTAGACAATTATCATTTTAATCATCAATAAGAGGGAGTGCATCACCTTATGAGTATTTTTCACTTGTTAGACACATGTTGCTATCAACAATCACCATGAAGACATGAGAACACATCGCATCATACCTCCAAGCCAAACAACATGGCCACCACTCAACCAAGAAGAAGCACCAACTCTGATTAAAGAACACAAATGTACCTCTTGCCCATCAAAATGTCTATCCATATAGCATTGCAAGTTCAATCCTTGTGAACAATCTCACAAGTGATGTGATAAAAATCACATGTGTGATCCTCATATAATATGAAGGGTAACATCTGGCTCCAACTTGAGGACATGTGCTCTTTGAAGAAGAGTGAATGAGAACCTTAAAATCTGTTGCATGTACCTGCTAGAAGTTTTGGCAAAAAAATTCTTTGCTATTGCTTAGTTCTCTTGGATTGAAGCTTATGGGTGCTAATTGAAGAGATTTATTAGACAATTTTGGTGTTTGATGCTATGATCATGGATGCTATCTTCAGTTGTTGATCTTGGAGTGTAATTGGGTAATCTCTTTCCATTTCAGTTTGAATTCTTGCCATTTGATTGTTAGTAGTTAACATGCTATCTAATCTTGTGGTGTGCTACTTCTAGTTTTCTCTCAGTAGCTTTCTTTTTTAATAAGAATTATTGGAAATCTCTACTCTTAGATTCCTCTTTTGTAAGATTGCAGAAGTTGATTCGGCTATTAAAGGATAGAGTAGGGTTTAAGCACTTCAACCATTTTATACTCTTTAATCATCAATTCTTAGATTTCCTTTAGGCCCCATTTGATTATAATGTCCTCTTCTGCTTAGGCATTAAGGACCAACCCGCTAACCTATGTGATTCCTGCGGGTTCGAGCGGGTACTGACAATTAGGGAATCAACTAAAGACTGATGCCATCTACAGAAAATCTAGGGCATCAATATTATATCACCATTGGGTCGAAGAGGGCTACCGAAGCCAAAGGCCACCAGCATGCATGACATCTAAGCATTATTTAATGATGCATGCACCCAATTAAGTCTCCATGCGCATGCATGCAAGTCGATTGCAAATTAGAAGTTAAAGTGACCAAATTAGGTCAAAAGTTAGGGTTTTCGCAGTTGAAAGTGATAAAAAAAAGATAAAGTGAATGGAGACTTTACTTTTGATGATTATTGATTTTGGAGCTCTTAAGTAGCAACACAGCGTGCGGCCACAGCAGTTGGGATTGGAGACAGCGTCTTCAGCTAACGAAGTTTCGACAGTGAGATATCTGCCCTAGTCTCCTTCAGGATAAACCATCCAGGTTTGTCACCGTGTCTATTGCATTCATCATTATCCAGTGTTCCAGTATATGCCAGAAGGGTATTTACAGGTTCATCTGTACAGCTGGGGGCATTTAGCTGGAAAACCCAAGTAATTCACCAAGACTCTGGATCATCATAATTCTTCTGCATGTGGCCTGCATCCTCACTGATAGGATCACTCTACTGCATTGAGTGATTATCAGCTATCAGATTGTCCACCTGGGGCAGCTAGCAGCAGATTACATAGGTGTGGGGTCGTGAGCAGCAGATTGGTAGATCAATTCGCTAGGGCATCTGGAGAGGTCAAAACTCTTGCATGCTCCAGCCATCCTCTCCGGCACGGGCACACCTACTTCCCGACCTATATTCAGCTGAATCTGACCATCCCTTCAGCAAAAACGTCACACTTAGTTGATTTAGCCTACCGGGGTATTACGATGGAAAACGAGGTCATTTCTTCATCAGCTCAGTTCATCTTGCATGCGTATTTTCTTTGGAACATATTCAGCCGGCTTATCAGTGGTAAGTGTTCATTCTATCCTGCAAACCCTAACCCTAATTTCAGCTATAAAATAGGGAAATTTTGCATGGCAGTTTGCATGCCCGACTATTTCAGTAACTTTGCATAGAAGTAGAAAATATCAGTATTTGGGATATTACATTGACATTCTAAATTACCAGGCAGTAGTCACTGAAAAACTTTAATTCCACTTTTAATTTTTTGTTCTTAAATCTAAAAAATCCAGTTTGCTTTCACAAGTTAAATCGCTCCTAAGTTCTAACTTGCTACAATTCAAGGTTTTAGTGTCTAATGCGATTATGTCCACTTTAATTATTTAAATTTCTACTATAAAATAGAAATCTTTTTCATCTTTAAGGACAAATCAGTGGGTTGATGATTCAAATTAAAAGGCAAATTTGAATTTTCAGATTTGTTTCATTGTTTTATCCTATCTCATTCTATCATTTCACATCTAATCAAGGGCTACAACTTGCTGTTGTTATAAACCTGTTAATTGGCTCAAGGAACACATTTTTGGGGGTTAGTAACAGCTATCTAATTACTTATTAAATTCTATAATTTATCTCTGTTAAATTTGCTCTGTTCTATCAGCAAAATCGGCATAAGAACAAGAAATTAAATTTCAAATTTGCCATTTAAAGGTCAAATTCTTGGGATTTAATTTCAGATTTAGAATGCAATTTTTCTCATGCTTTAAATTTAGTTTACACTTCAACTTCGCAATCTTTTAAAAATCTAAGGCATTCTTTGATTGCAACTTCTTATTGTTGTAACTTCAAGTTTCACAGGCAATCTAATCAGCAATTTTGATCTAAATTTACAAGCAAGTTTTACAAAATGATCATTGTTCCAGCTCTCCTATTGTTAAATCAAACATTTAAATTTCAGATCTAAACATTGGTAATATTTTGCTTTTAATCCATTCCACATTTCAATCATAAATCTTTCTAAGGATTTGAAGCAATTTTCTGGATTCAACATGTTAAAGGAGAAATCCTAACAAGTTGGTCATTGTCATTTAATTGTTATTTCAGATCTAGATGATGAGGGGAATTTCAAACATTGTTGGTACTCATAGTCACTTTTGCACTTTCAAAGCACAATAATCATAGATCTGAATTTGGCAATCCGATCTATTGAGTTATCTAGTTTACAGTTCATTTTATTTTTCATCAATTCAAGAATTAAAGCAATCTGTTGCAGTTAATCTTTGGGTGGTTTGAAAGATATACTTTTGGTTAGTGATTGCAGCTATTTATTCATTCATCACAAATCTGGAATTTATTTGCAATGGTCTCACGAGTAATCTTTAAATCTTTACATTTACTACAGTACTTTGATGATTAGTCTAAACTCCGGCATTTGTGCATCACCTTAGTTCACATCTCTAATTCATCCATAGTTGATTTTGTTGGAGTTATTAACTCCTACTTGTCTAATTGTTAAATTGTGGGATTCTTCATCATTGTCATTTGCTAATTGTGAGTTGTTTGTTTTTCGTCTTCCCGTGGTGATCCAAAACCCAGAAGAGCTAAGGAACCTGTTACTAAGGAGAAACCTACTTTAGAGGCAATGTTCGAAATGATGAAAAACTTTACATTGTTCACCAAGGACATAGCGAGGACTAGGGACAATGAACGATACGGAAATTCCTACGGCTCGAGACCTTATTGGAATAATCAAAGAGGGCCTGTAGAAAGGAGAAACCTACTTTAGAGGCAATGTTCGAAATGATGAAAAACTTTACATTGTTCACCAAGGACATAGCGAGGACTAGGGACAATGAACGATACGGAAATTCCTACGGCTCGAGACCTTATTGGAATAATCAAAGAGGGCCTGTAGATGACAACAATAGTGAAGTCGATAGAAAAAATGAGCCCGTGGAGAGAAAAAATGTGAACATATGTGAAGAACTTGAGGAAGAGCCTGAAGTCTTTGACCCTAAGGATCAAGGCATAAACTTAGTTGAAGACTTCACTGATGAGGAGGATTTTGGTAGAATTTTACTAGAAGAGGAAGATTGGGAAGAAAAAGAAGATATGGTGTGCACCATAATGCAACCCACCAAGCAAGTATATCTGCGTAGAAACAAAGAGCAAGATATTACACCTTTCCTAGATAAGCACTTAATCTTAGAAAAAGAGGAATCGGAAGAGCATGATCTTTGTGACCATGACTTGGGGATTGACATAGAGCAAGAATTGCATAAAGTCATGCAAAATGTGTCCCTAAGTCAATTAGTAAAGTTGCCATCAGTCAAAGATCAGGTTCAACAATTTTTCGATAACATCCCAGTAGCAAATGCTCCTGAAATTGTTTATGAGTCTTGCCACATCCAAAGTGTTAGAGGTCGAGAGGTAGAGGTAGATCCTCCTATTTAGATTCACACTGCTATCTATGAGAGGAAGAGTGGAGGACACCCTCTATTCTATCTCACATTGCAAATTAACAACCTCTTGCTCCATAATTGTATGTTAGACTCCGGAGTTGCAATGAATGTTATGCCTTTGAGTATTATGAAATAAATGGGATTAAAAACCACCCGTCAGTATGGAAATGTTTGTGGAATTGATTCAAGGGGTGTCCAAGAATATGGGCTAATCAAGAAGTTGAAGGTTGATTTGTTTGCTTTCCCCAATTTAAACACCATGATGGATGTAGTAGTGATTGATCTTCCCCCTTTGTATGGCATGTTGTTATCTAGGAAATGGGCTGCTGGGTTAGGTGGATATTTGATGATGGATTTATCATATGCTTGTATACCTAATTCTGACGGGAATTTAATAAGAGTTTGTAGGGAGCCTTTCATTGATGGATATCTTGAGACCTACGAAGATGAACTAAAAAATACTTATGCTAAAGGTACCCTGGGAGTTGAAAGAATAAAGATGGTTAGAGAGGACGATGATTATACACTTGCTTTCTTTATGGGAGTAGGTGGTTCTGATTCTGAAGATGAAAGTGATGTTAGGTTTAGACAGGAGCTTATCCATCAACAACTGATAGGGGAAATCATGGACGATAATTTTGAACATTTTTTTGAGGCCCCTAATCATTTATCTCGATTATCTATCGAAGCCCCTGAATCAACCTTACATAGTGAGGCTTCTACCGTAAGGAAAGTTATGTCAAATTCTCTGACAAGAAGAACTTACCGCCCTATCCAAGAGATTAGACAGGATTAGAGAGATAACCTAAGACGGGAAATGACAAAGCTTATTAATCGAAGTTGGGAAGAGGATGTTCTAATTAACGATGCTTCCGAGGAGGAGTTTTCCCTGAACAATTTGCTTACTTTTCAAGCTGACAATGCCTCCCATGTAGTTTAGAGCGAAAACCAAGCTTCTATTGGTAATCAAGATGAATCGGTTAATCAACATGAACCACCATACCAAGGAGCAAGCTTGAGTAACTTTCACTACCCATCTGCTTCGCATTTCCCACGTTTTTTGTTACCTCCAGAGAGACCTGTGGATGAAAGAAATGATACATCTCGCATTCCTATTGCGCATTTGGCATCCTTAGAAGAAGAGGTAGAAAGAAATCTATCCGAAGCCTCCTAAAAGGGAAAATTACCTATACCCCATGGAGAAGGTTCTAGTAAGCAAGTCGATCATTCTAATACCATTTCTCCCCTTGAAGCTGATATTGATGAAGTATTTCGAGATTTTTGGACTGTGGGTGGAAAAGTTAAAGAAGTAATATCAACACGCCCGAAGGTGGTTGAAAGAGAGCCCAACAAGCCAAGAAGAGAAGTAAGAGAGATTTTGGTGGGAAGAATTGCCATTCCCATAGACGAAGGTCCTCCACGTTTCAATGCTATACCTGAAAGAAGTAGGACAATGCCATTTCCCCGTACCAGAGGCAACATTGATGCCTCCATAATACATACCTGAGATATTCCAGTTATGTCTTCATCCATTAACCGATGTAGGTACTCCTATGGTGATAAGGTGATTGTTGAGAATCGTGCGTTTAATCACATTTCACAACAATCGGGAAATCTTTGGATGGGACCACTAACAATAGAACGATTTGAAGGTAATATGTATTTTTTATCTGCTGAAGATGGTCGCAGGTTCAAAATTATTGTAAATCAAGTTTATTTAAGGGACTATTTAAGGGACTATGTCCCAGGCATGACTTAGCCTATCATCTTTTTAGCATCTGTTAGAGTAGGTAGGATTGAATAAGCTCTCTGAGCAGTAGTTGAGTTTGTTTTCTGTCTGATTGATGCATGAGTCTTTTAGTTACTTCTGTGTTTAGTTCTTTTACTGTATTTGAATTTATTAGAGTAGAATTTACTTTTCTGCATTTTATTTCCCAGAATTATTTCTTTCAATTTATTTTCGAATATATTTTTCCCATACATGTTGCTCTGGTATTTTTTGCTTCCATGTGCGCAGATTGTTAAATTTTAGCATTAGCATGGATACTTTAAAATTTTGCAGATTATCAAATAACAATAAACAAGTGCAGTAGCAACATCAACATATCAAAACACTAAACACAAGATTTTTTCATTGGGGAAACCTTTAAAGGACAAAAACTCCAAAAGCATTAGTAATTCATCTCTTAAATGAGATGACTTGAGTTTCTCAGAATTCTGAGACGAATGTTCTTCAGTAATTTTCAAACCCTAATAGGTTTGATGCATAGATCCAAAAATTCACAAAAATGATTTTACAATAAAAATCCAAATTAGGACTTCAAGCCCTAGTTTCTCTCAGCTACCCAAAGTTCCAGATCTCTGCCCAGACTATACCTACCTTCCCGAGTTGTACCTACACTGCCCAGATTTGTACGACACTACCCAGATTTGTATGGCTACCCTCTTGGAGTGTACGGCAACTACCCGAGCTTTCTCTTTGTCTGCTCGAGCCTTCTCTCTGCCTGCCCAAACTCTCAGCTTCCATCCCGAACTCCTGTCACCCTGCCCGAGTTCTTTTCTGCCTTGCCCGAGCCCTTTTCTTCCCTGCTCAAGCCTTTATCTGCCTACCCGAATACTCAAGTTGTTGCCCGAAAGCTTAGGCTGCTGCCCAGCAACCTGCTACAACTGCCCGGGACAATCAACAACCTATGGAGACTGCTATGAAGGATTCGGACTGCCCATGAAGGGTTAGACCCAGCTCGTGAAGGGTTAGACCCAACCTGTGAAGGGTTTTACTCAAACCGTGAAGGATCTGAGGCTGTCTAAGAGAACAGAGAGAGGTTGTTGTGAGGGAGAAGGGTCTAGGGTTAGGCCCTACCTTGGATCTATTGGCTGAGACTAATAGGAGATAAACCCGAGCAGGCCTAGGGTTATGTTGAAGCAGAAGGTGGAGATGCCCTAGCTAGACTCCTCCATGTTAGGGCATGAACCACACACAAAACTTCCTTCTCTTCAATAAGCAGCGAATCCTCATGTTGGAGCAGCTGTAAGTGCAAGAGCAAGTGTGTGTCAAAATGAAATGGATTGATCTTCTTTTATATCCTTTGAGTCACTCGAAAGTAGACCAAAACTTAAAAGAACACAATAATATTCTTTTATTCTTTTATTACTTTGACTTTTACCTTTAGTGGTACTAAAGGTCTTTTTGCACTATCACTTGACTCCTTAGTGGTACTAAGGGTCCTTATGTATTTTTGGCTTTTACTTTAACCTTCTTTAAGTGCCCTGTGGTCAAAACAAGTTGTCAAGGTGGTCCTTCATCCCCACTCAAAGCACATCATCATAAACAGAGAGATTTACTAATGCTTTTATCTCACACTCTATGTGACACCAAGGTCGAGTACTAGGTGTCTTAACCAAGGGTAGCTAAGCCTTGGAGAAGATCACAAAGCCCACAGATCGAGGGTTAGAGTGTCTCACATGCCCAAACCCGGTCTAGGGCTTATAGTGATATCCTGGTAACGGACCAGGTGCCTCAGCCACAGGCTGCATAATTTGACCCAAGGTCAAATACTTGGTAACAGACCAAGCGCCTCCATTCTCCCGAAGAATAGCCCTCAACCCCGGGTTGAGTCCCTAGTCCCGGACTAAGTGAAATTCCTGCTAACTGACCAGGTGCCTCCATTCAAGGAATGGCCACTTGGCTCTAGGCTGAGTCCCCCAGTGCTGGACCAGTTCCACATCTTGGTCCCTGACAAGATGTCTCCATTCAACAGAATGGTCACTCAGCTCTAGGCTGAGTCCCCCAGTGCTGGACCGGTTCCACATCCTGGACCTTGACCAGATGTCTCCATTCAACAAAATGGTCACTCAACTCTAGGTTGAGTCCCCTAATGTTGGACCGGTTCCACATCCTAGTCCCAGACTAGATGTCCCCATTCTCCTAAGAGAATGGCTCTCGATGTTGCTAAGGAAAAATCAACACAGATAACAGGTAATACTTGGAGAAGAAGCTGAAGTGATGGATTATTTGTTGTTGATGGTGTTGTGAACCAAAGATTTATGAGGTTCTCAGGCACTCTCTTCATTAGAGCACATGTCCCAATTGGAGCCAGATGTTATCACATATACATTTGCAGTTGGGCTACCATGATGCAACATACAGATTTATCTCTTAATCTATTCCGAGCTATTTTTCACATGGGGTTTTAGCATGGATCATTACAACCTCAGCCATTTCAGAGCCTTGTTTAGCATAGTTTCCTTGCCAAGACTGAGATTCACTAGTCCATTGAGATGATTTCAGTGATGACCTAGTTCATTTGAGTAGAGTAGCAGATCAGATTTGGTACACACAGTTACAGAGGGGCCCTATCAATTGGAGACAAGTATATATGGCGAGATCAGGTATATGCTTCTATAGTTTGATTTGCTCTGTTATGTATATCAAACACCTATGCTTGTCTTGTTAGGATGATTATGGTGACCTATGCTTATATATGTGTTTCAACTTGTGCTAACACTAATCAAAGGATTTGATGTTGAAGACTGTTGCTCATGCCATGCTTGTACAAATAGTAAACCTTAGTGCTTTGTTGGCTCCATGTGTCATTTGTCCCGGTACATCCAGTTCATCCGTTGTTGAATTTCATCCCATGACTTAGACTGATTGAGACTTGTGAAATTGAAGATCTTTTCCCCATCTTGACCCCTGTGCATGATAGACTCCATGTTGTTATGTGTCTTTGGATATGAAGTATGTGACTTGGCCAGTATGGCTGGGTTCACCGGGAAGTTCTCGTTTAGTTCCCAAAACAAGTGCTCCACCAAATAGTGTTTCTAAACACTAAAGCATCAGAACGCATAAAAGCTATATCTAAATGATGCGAATTATAAATGTTTAAAAGGTATTCAGTGGCCAAGGGGTTGAGCACTCATTCTTTGTATAATGTAAGGCTCATCTGCCCTCCACAGGGGCAGCAGGGAGAGGCAAACCTGTCAGGGCTATGGACTGCTCGTTGGCAGCGGGGCTAGGCCTTAGTCATTTACTGGAGCTCAGAAGGCTTTCCAGGGCACCTGCTCTTGTAGGCTGGCTACTATCTTATGTGAAAAGAAAGTTACTGAAAGAAGATCAATGGTCAGAGAATGAGCACTCACTCATTGTATGGTGTTCGACTCATTTGCTCCCACAGGGCAACAAGGTGAGACTAGCCTGCAAAGGCTATGCCTTTGTTAGTATTGGAGCCCAGAAAGCTTCCAGGGCACCTACTTTTGAAGATTGATCTATATTGCAAATTAGTGCAAAGGAAAACTTGTTAGAGCTTGAGGGAAGCAGACCCAAGTACTTTATCCACTTGTGAGACACCACCATCCCCTATTGTAATCTGTCATTTATATGTCACTTTGGTTGAGTGTATTGGTTATCATTCGAGAGATCACATAGTCAAAGTCAGTCAGAAGTCATTCCCCTTTACTTAGCCTTGTTTTCCATCCTCTCCCAGCATTAGCACATTGTTCAAGCTTTGTAAGTATGGCATGAACAAGCAGCCTTCCAGAAGGTTCTGGGATTTTTCAGAAGCACAGGTATATCTTACTTACTATTATTATTATTGTCACCATGATTATGAATAACATGATTTAAGTTTGGTTTTGATATACACCATTGGAGCATTTCTTACCTTGGATGCATGCAAGATTATATTCGTACAGTATCTCACCTCCAGTTTTGGTAGTTTGACCTAGTCAACCCAGTTGACCAAGTCAAACATGGTTCCCAAGGCAGTGACTCAAAAAATAACATAGCCTATATTTGTTCCAAACATGCCTAGGACCAATACTACAGTTTTAGTTTTGAGAATTTGGCCCCAAATCTCCTGATCAATGATTATTATCACTTTATTATTGGCCAAATGATCAAAGTTTATTATAGATGGCAGTGATTTTGGTTCTCCTAGAGCATTGCAGTGTCCCAGGGGGTATGAGTAATCACTTATACCATTCTTCTGCCTCAGGATCATCCAGTGCAGTCAGTTTGCCCCAGTTATCAGCCTAGACAGAGTTATGATGACTTTTATCAGTTTCAGAGGATGTACCACCAGAAATTGAACTAGGAAATTCACTAAGAAAATCGATTTGGCCAATTGGGTCAAGGAAATGGCTTGAAAATTTGTTAGATGATGTAGTTTGGCTCCTTGGATAGTTCTTCAGCAATTTCAGCCAGCATTGTTGTCCAGATTATTTTATTTTGGCTCAGCTAGTGAGGACGTCCCCCAAAGGGCGCCCCTCAACTTGGCTAATTGATGTATTTCACTATTATATCATATGTTATGAGGTTGTAATGGGGCCTAGGGTGAATTAATCCCCTAGTGACCCCCTTTGATGTATTATCATGATGTATCTTATGTTTTCCACCTTAGGGAGGCGTCCTTGAGCAAAAGTACGCCCCCTTTGAAGTGGTCAACTTGATCCATGTGTTGATCTTCATTGTTGTGATCTCCACTGTTGATGATGTCTTAATCTCAACCGTAGGATGATAGTTAGGTAAAAGGTGGACACACTCTCAAGCTATTTAAGAGAGGTGATCCCTCCATTGTACAAGATGGATGAGCTCTGGCACCCGAATATTGAATAAAGAGATTTTGTCTGGGGCTACACACTTGTTTCTTATTTGATGAATCATGAGATGATGACTGGCATTGCTCTTCTTCTGCACTAAAATCAATCTAGCATAGTTTTTGTTCATTTCCTTGTACCAGTTTATCTATAGGTTGAAGGAGGCGATTCTGAGAGAGGCGCATTGGTGGGGGGACTCGCTCTGTTGCCGTAACTCGGTCTTGGTTATCAGGGAGTTGCAACTTCTATATGATTTATTTTCCCTGTATGTCTTTTAGTTTGTATTTCTCGTTTATCTGTCATACTAATTGAATTCTTTGGTGTGGCAGGTACAATAGGGGCGCTAGGGTCACTGGCAGAAGCAACACTTCATCAAAATCTTGCTCGGGAATCCTATTTGATGATAAGAAAGGCATTCTTCATCATCCAGGAGATCATTAAAAATGATTCAGGTACGTTTCTCAGGAAAGTTATCCATCTTTTTCTTTTCTCATGCATTGCTCATCACTACTTTTACTGAAAAAACCCTCTTTAGAAGTAGGAAAAATCACCAAATCAATTTGCACTGGGAATCTGCAAATTTGGCGATCCGGGGTTTGTCAGCCATCTCTCAAAACCTCTTCCCCCTTCTAGGCGTCAACATTGGACTCCATTACCCATCTCCAGGCACTGGTCACTTAGGAAGGTAGCGCCCCTCTTGATCTGGCAGCCAGTTTCTCTGTGTTTTGTTCCGATTTCACTTGGATCTCTTTCAGTTGTCAAATCCTTCATCCAAGTCAGTGTGCGGAAAGCCTTAATTATCAATATCAACCTTGTCCTGGGAATTTCTCAACTATCTGCTTAAATCCCCCCAGGGTCCCGGGTTTGATCATCTGAATCGGCACACTAACCCTAGATCTGATCCAAATCTCCACAAGCCACCTGATTGTTTAACTTGAGTAACATTACCAACATAGTTAACCACCTCTACTCAAGTATCCTTAATTTGTGGCTTATCCCCTGAATCTAAGGTTTCAAGCACTCACCTTACGTATTCTTCGTTAGAAGTTTGATCTGGCGATATTCTTTAGGTCTTTCCTTTTAAGAAAGATATGGGTTTCCCCCATTGTCACTTGGGCTTCTCTAGTGGCATAAAGCGAAGGAAGTCTCAACCAGCATTACAACCATCCATCTTTTGGGGGTTAGGATTTCCATAGGTCACAGCTTTGGTTGCCTATCCCCTTTGCCATCCTGTACAGGATTCCTCTAATCGGGGCAACTACAATATCTGTGATAACAGGATCAAAGCAAGTTTCTCAATAATGAAGTATCCAACAAGACGAGAGCATGGAACTTCAACATGACCAACAACACCAAATTCTCCTTGAAAGTCTTTCCCAAGCTTGTGGAGCAAGAAACTCCCATCACGGACAAGCTAGTTGTAGCAATGATGCAAAGCCAAATAAGTTACACAATATTGTCACAAAACAAACATATGACGGTGGCAGAAGGAAGGGACTGATAGACAAGCTAAAGCCACAAACGAGAATATTTTTAGGGAAATTTGCTTCAACCAAGGTTTTAAAACTTGGCCAATCTAACTCGGAATCGGCTGGTTCAACCGAGTTGCTAGTTGTGGGTTACAAACCGACCTTCAAACCAACTAGGTCGACCGGTTTGGTACAAAACCAACCGAGTCAAACCTGGACTCTATCAATTCAGTACCAAACCAATCAAACCAACCGGTTTTGCATTAACTAGGCCAAATTAAACCAAATCTGCACGGGGCATTGTGGACGTTAGATACGGATTTTTTTAAAAATTGGACTACTTCTGTACAAGTGACATTGAAATCAGTAATATTATAAGGTAATGTTAAATTCTTAAAAGTAAAAGTGGCATTCTCCTTATCTTTCATTTTCTATCCTCTTACTTAAATTTTTAACATTACCAATAATTGTTTCTGGATGTTTGAGAGTGGTTCCAACCTCAACGGACTTCATATGCAAAAATTAGAATTTTAGATCCCATTCAGAATTCAGACATAAAAGTTTTTAGGATTCTAGGATTGCAACGTTTTCGCTAGATTCTATAACGTATGAGGGTAAGGGATTGTAATTTAATCAAGCATATCAACCTATACATGTACCTTGATGTCGGTGGTGTCGATATCTAATTGTTGAACTTGAATGAACTCCTCTGTCATGACCTTAATAAAAATGTAAACTTAAGTCCAGCAAAATCACTTATTAAGCATGGGAAGCATTTTCTACCTTATTTTAACACTTCGATTAGGAAGTTTCATCAAAATTTTAGGGTGTTGGCTATTAGCTAATGTCCTTGGAGGATCAACTTCAAGATTTGAGGGAGAGGCAAGATCTTAGGGGAGGGGGGAACTGGGTGCTATTGATGAATAGAATCCCAATATAGGCAATAACTTTGATGATATGTAGTTAATTGTTGTAGCATGAAGTTTTTTGGACTCTGTAGGCCATTAAGAGCCTCTTTGTTTATGTATTTTGGTTAGATATGGATTGCACTCGATGTTCTATGAGGAGACCCCCATTACCCTCTATTTGCCTCACACCATCGTCATTGAGCATTTGTCAGCATTTCGAGCAAAATCGGAAGCTAAGCAGTGAGAGGTTTTGTAGCTTATTGGGCGGTCTTCTAGGACTGTCTGCAATGGATTTGGCATCTAATTGAGGCTACAACCCAAATTGAATAAGTTGTTGTCCATCTCAATGTTACTTGTGGCCATTGAGTTGTTTTGTTGGCTATTTTCTCAACTTACCACTGTCCTAGACCAACGGTTAACTGTCTAGGTATGCTACCAGTTTGAAATGAGTCAAATCTGCCCCATGATGAGTTTGATCTTTGATGATTGATCACGTTGATCTTGTAGCCTTGTAGGCTAAGTCGCGGGACACAAAGGACACAAAAAATACAAGTGTCCAATACGGACACGGTGACCCCCGGAATCAGGACACGGAGGACACGTTTTGTATATATATATATATATATTAAATTATATTTATTGTAACTATAGGCATATAGATCCAAATTTTTTTAGAAACTAGAACATTTACAAATATTCAATAGAAATTATCAAATTACTAATAGAAATCAATACACAATACACATTTTGTCATTCACAAATCACAATGAGACACAAATATGATAGGAATCAAGATATTCATATAGCTCAAGATCTCGAAACCATATTTCTCATGAAGTCATCAAAATCAAGATGTATTCCATAGATGTCAGAATGCCAATGGCAACTAGTAGTAGTAAATAGTAAATACAAAAAGGGGTAGATCATAGATGCAATCAAGATGGAAGAATCTCATCTGTCAATAGTCCTCCTCCATGCCTGAATCAACAAACTCATCACTGGCCCTGCCCTCCTCCTCCTCTCTGCCCATCCGACGATTGGCATCTGCTAGTGTGGAGGATGACCCCTCAATAGGATCACCATCATCAAAAGAGACCGGCTCTAGAACTAGATCATTAAGATCCATGTTGGCTAATGCCACCTCAGTAGTGTTGTCCAAAACCATATCATTAGAAAATACATCCCACATCTTTGTCTTTCCCTTCAGCCACTCCTCCCTCTTCCTGTAAATAGGACGAAGATTGGAGTGCACATAACCATTGACTCTGCCCTGGATTGCTCAAGCCTGTTATTCTTCAAACTGTACAAATTCCCATATGTGCTCGAATTCCTCTCACAACAAGAGGATGAAGTAACTTGAGAGATGACCCTCAAGGCCATTTTTTGTAGAAGAGGGCATGCTCCCCCATGAACTGCCCACCAAACATAGGGTTTCTTAACCCCCTCTGTCTCTAAGCACCTCATAGCCTCCAAATCTCCCAGTGGCAGTGGAAAACTCTACAAAGCCCTCCTACACCTCCTCAAGCATGTCTCTATCTTGAAGTAGTCGTCTAAATGTTGTCTTCATCCCCTGTGAAATCTCTCCATCCATGTGAGGAGGGACTCTGCGTGAGGGCCCCAACCCACCATTGAGCCAATCATGATTGTAGTACTTGGGGTTCAATGAGTGGGCCAAGCAATGCAAAGGTGTGCAATTATTATCCCACCTAGAGATAAGAATATCCTATATGATGGACCATAAGTTCTCTATCGATGTCTCATACTTGGCACGCTCATTCTCCATAACAATGGTCCTCACGGACTCAATCATGGAATCTCGCCCCTCATAAACATCTACTAGGATGGGTTGGTCTGTGTCTACAAACGGCAACAAAGAAATGATCGGGTCCATGATCTTAATGGTAAGATCTACCCTCTCCCACCAACCATCATCTAGCACCGTGTCCTTTACCTTTTTGAAGCAATCCAATCCACTTTTCTCCAAGAGGACCAAAACTCTGAAATAAACATGGACCCAAGAGCAATTTTGACCTCCCTCAACCTCTTGAGCATGATGAATGACGAAGCAAACCGAGTATCTACAACCTTCAACAATGAAAGATATGTGTATTATTTGTATATTGTGAGGGCATTGGTGTGGTTTTGTACAAAGTTACGGATATGGAACACATCCTCAATAAGCTTGCCAATCCATGTCACATCTAAAGCAATACCTATAAGATCAATAAAAAAAAGTATAAATGAGCCTAGACTCTAGACTCTACAAGACTACAACTAACAAATTAAGTGAAAATCTAAATACCTGTGGATATTTAGCTTCCACAATCGTGCCAGCAGCCTTGCAAATAGGTGCATTGTCCATGATGATTTGTATGCAAGACTCAACACCTATGTCTTCAATGATTTTGATGATCAACTCACCCATATACTGTGCATCCTTGTATTTCCCAAGAGCATCCACCGCTTTCAAGAACACCAATCCATTTGTGGAAGACACCATGAAATTGATGAGTGGATGGCGTGTTGTATCTGTCAATCCATCAGAAACAATACCGACACCGACTGAGAGCCATTCTGATCTAATTGGCTCAAGGATTTTATCCACCTCATTTGCCTTAACCAACAACGTGGTTCTAAACTTCTCTAAACCAAGAGGCACATAACCAGTTGGAGCTTGTTCAATTAGACTTCGACACATCTCTATGAACAATGGTGATCGTGCAACATTGAATGAAATGAAGTTGAGGTAGAAAAATAATGAAATGGTAAGGTCCACCTCTTCTCATGCCTCTTGTTGAGAAATCTTATCCATTGGACCACTTGTAGTTGGCCTCTTTGTCTTTCTTGTTGGATAAGTATCAACCTCAATCCCATATCGGCTAGGTGGAGACCTAGTGCTAGAGGGTTTCCTCAAGAATAAAAGAGGATCTTCATTCTATTGTGTTTTGCTTGTTGTTGTCACCTTCCCTTGGCCAACATGATCCTCTTTCTCCATCTCCCTCCTTTGGGTGTTCCTCGCTGCTTTGCATGAAGAAATCCCACAAGGGCCAACAAATGCCCCTTAACCCGGTAATATGTGCTCTTGAACTCATTCTTGCAGAAATTGCAACTCCAACACACATTGCCTCCCCCACCAAGCTTTGCTCCAGGCCCTTCTTTCCTTGTCGCATACTTCCACAAAGGGTATTTACTCTATTGGGCTTGTTATCTTGCTAAAACAAGGTTAAACTAACCATGAGCTCCGCTAGAAGTAGTTGGAGCAATAACAGGAGTAGAAGAGGATATGCTTGGAGGAGGAAGAGGAGAAGAGGCTCTAGATGGGGCATTTCTCCCTTTCCTTTGCCCTTTAGTTGCTTCCCTAATTGATTGAGACATTCTTCTTCTTGCTTGATGGCAAGCTTGACTCCTCTCAACAACTTCCTCCCTCAAATGCACTCGGAAACCCTTGCAAATGCTTCAAATCTCTTTACACCTGCAAAAAAACACACTCTTAGCTCTCCCTTCACTTGCAAAAGTAAAAAATAAAATAAAAAACTGATTTTAAAGTGGTCACGAGCCTTTTTTGCGTGGTTTTCATGTCCTATTTTCAGAACACGTCCTAACAGACATGGGACACGACATCAATTTGTGTCCGACAAGAACTAGGTCCTTGTTCGTGCCCGACACAGCCCCATTGGACTCTTAGCCCAAAATGGACATGACATGTCCGGTTACATAGCTTGTAGGCATATCATGTTGTTTTTTGGACTCTATAGGCCATTTAGAGCCTCATTGATTTTGTATTTTCAATTTTGGTTCAAATATGTATCGCACTTGGTGCCATTTTGATATAATCACCCTTACATGGTATATACATGAGTAGACTTCACATATTTTGTCTCTAATGGTTTGGAAAATAAAATTTTCCCTTGAAGATTTGAATATTTTATGTTTTTTTTTAAAACCAGGTTATTGAAATCAAAGCAATCCAAGTCATTGTCGAGTTGACCCTCAATAATCCAAATTTATGTGTGAACGAAATGAAAGAACAAATAGATAATCATAAACGCGGTCATATTGCAAAGATAACAGAGATACAGTAACACATTTTATTAAATAGCGGAAATAGAATAGACTGTAAATACAACAGCTAGAATGGTGGTAGCTATCTCTAAGAAGAGATGTGGCTGCTACGCTCATTTGTGCCAAGCTGAATACAAAATGAGGCCAAAGGGGCCTATTTATAATAAGAATGAGGGCCCAGGGTCATTAACTTTTGCATACGATCTTTAAATTGGGCGTTCGATAGCCCATTGGAAAGGTCTATCCGAGACTTACAACTTTCGAGTGAATCCAAATGCATGCCAACAGCAACCATTTGGCCTCTCAAATCGCCAAAAAACGTCGTTTAGGGCCTCAAAACGGACCCGAAAGTTTGGGACCCGAAAAACCGTAGAAAAATAACTAGGAAACTCCCACAATGGACAATTGTTTTGAGCTAGTGGAATAGGTGGGTGGCCACTGATTTCCATCTGGATCAATCCTCCCTCCTTGTGAAGCAATGGTCTCCATTGCGTCAAATCCCATATCATATCTCGAACGGTGTGGAGAGATGATCTTCTGGAGTGACATTTGCTGAAGTGAAGAGGTTGCCTTTCTTTGACATCTTGAGAGGGTTGTAATTGTTGTTGATTGATGCGTTGGAGCTGTTGAACAATTTTGGTTGTCATGTTATCCTTCATCTAAACTAGTATGGATGATTTGTTTTTGGACGAGCACCTTGAATGCGTGGCCTTGCATTGTAAAGGTACTCGAATGGATGAGGAAACAATGACTCTGTTTTCTTCTTGTTTCTATTGAGCAGAGACATCCTGTGCATAGGGTGTGGAGGTCTCTCTGATCTGATGTTCTCCTTTAGTGGCAAGTGTGAAGAGGGATAATTTCCTGGTGTGGGAGCTTATCTTCCTACCTTGCGAAACTGTGTTAGATGCAATTGTCTCTAGTATTCGAAAGAGTTGTCCCCCCTAAGTGACAATGACACTGCAAGGTCGCGACTCATATACAGCATGACGCTTCCACATATATGGTTGTCCTAAAAAACATCACAAAATTCAAGTGGGGCCACATCACACAGTACTTCATCTTTGAAAGGCTTGATGCCATATGGTAGGCGGCATTGTTGAGTAACGTGGATACCTCGTCCATGGTTTAGCCAACCGATGTTGTAAGGTTGCGGTTGTGGTGTTGTCGAAAGCTCCAATCTCTTGACGACTTCTGCTGAGATCAGATTCTATTGGTTGTGGTTGTCAACAACAAAATGTAGTGGCATTTTTCTCACCCACATCTGCGAGTGGAAGAGGCGTCTCTGCCTCTGACTCTTCAAGCTCCTCTTGTTGAATCTGTGCGGTAGTAATAGTGACAGTGGGGTCTGCATCAATGATCTGCTTCCCATGGTCTGCAGCTGTGACATTGGGTTCTAAATCAGAATCGGGATCTAATTCTGAAGATTTGATCTCGGCTACCAATGACTGCTTTGAACTACTTTCATCAGTGTTGTGCCAAGGGCGTTTATGAAATTCGCACCACTTCTCGGTGTCCTTTATCTTTCCATTCCCCTTCTTTGCTTGTGGTGGGGACTGGTTCTCCTTTCCCTGCCCTTTGTTCTGCGGGCCAGGGTTTGCCTTGCCTTGCTTCTGCGGTGGATTCGCAGGTCCAAAGTCTCGCTTATTCTTTTTCTGAAATTTGTCCTCGATTTTGACAGCATACCGATGGGAAGATCCAAGTGAAGAGATGTCGAGGAAGTCCATCTCCGTACGGATGTACCAATGTAGACCACTGCGATATTTCTGTATCAGGTGTCGCTCGGAGTCCTTGATACCCAGCTTTGTACGCAAGGTATGAAAGTTGTTGGTGTACTCCGACACCGTCTGGTCCCTCTCTTGATGCAGAATGGTCCAGTTTGTGTATTAGTCATCATAGTTTCTCACAGAGTAATATTGTTCCTTGACAACATCTATGAAAGAGGCCCAAGTAGGATTTGTCTCAAACATTCCAGACTCGTCTGATGAGTTTTGCTCCCAATAAGTACCCCACCAATTTTGGACATGGGGGACTGCCTTAAGGAGTGCAAAGGTGATCTTTTCCCAGTCGTAGAAATTGTGGACAGACAAATACCCTTCTAGAACATCCAACCAATTATCTAGGGCATCTGCATCGATCTGGCCTTCAAATAAAGGAATATCAAAGTTAACTTGTACCTTGAATGGGGTTTCATCTCCGAAACACTTGCTCATTGAAGGTGCATTCGCCATTGCCGGCATTCATAGAAGGATTTGGGCGAAACTATCCATCATCTCGTTCCTCTATCGCTCGAGGGCTTCCTCGAGCAGCGACTTGATAGGATCTCCTGCTCCGTCATCTCTCTTTTCTTCCACCATGGAAGGTTGTTTGGGGCGGCAAGAGTGATTTTCCCCAAGTGAAACTAGTTCGAGACCCAACTCTCTATACCCTGACCTCGTCGAAGACATGCGCCGAGAAACAATCAAAGAGCAGATTGCTCTAATACCACTAATCCGGATTTATGTGTGAACGAAATGAAAGAACAAATAGATAATCATAAACACGGTCATATTACAAAGATAACAGAGATACAATAACACAAATTCTATTCAATAGCGAAAAATAGAATAGACTGTAAATGCAACAGCTAGAATGGTGGTAGCTATCTCTAAGAAGAGATGTGGCTGATACGCTCATCTGTGCCAAGTTGAATACAAAATGAGGCCAAAGAGGCCTATTTATAATAAGAATGAGGGCGAGAACCCCAAAAGTCCAAAACAACCCTAGAAGATGAACTGTTATAAAGTTTGCGGCCCCAACGTGGTAAGTTGAACAGTGAACTTCCCGGGGTCATAACTTTTGCATACGATCTTCAATTTGAGCGTTCGATAACCCATTAGAAAGGTCTATCCGAGCTTTAAAACTTTCGATTGGGGCCAAATGCATGCCATAGAAAACCAATTGCCCCCCTGAATCGCCAAAAAAACGTCGTTTAAGGCCTCAAAACAGCCCCAAAAGTTTGGGACCCAAAAAACCATAGACAAATAACTAGGAAACTGCCACAATGGACAATTGTTTTGAGCCAGTGGAATAGGTGGGTGGCCACCGATTTCCATCTGGATCACTCGATTGGTTCCAAGTCCGAGTCCGAGTTTTAAAACATTGATCCCAACACAACCAAAGTATGTTGGGTGGTGGTTGTACAGTTGTAGTAGCTAAGTGACAATGATGCAGAAAGATAGTCCAATAACCACCTATGAGAGCAGCAATGACATTATCCTAGGGCTACTATACATATCAATATGCATATGAATATAGATAGATTATTATTTTCCCAAGGAGAACCTCATAGGGATACCAAAGAGATGCTTCCCCAAATCCACAGAGGGCATCCCTAGTAAACTCATCAATGGACTCTAATGCGCCTAACCCAGGGGAATTCGAACCATGCACCTACCAACATGAAACTAGCCAAATGCATAGCAACATTGGTGACAATTGCTTGAGCTAACCCCTTGGCTATATATATATATATATATGGCATCCCTAATAAAACCATTAATGTAGACTAGTGCGTCTAACCCAAGGGGATCAAACCAGGCACCTGTCAACATGAAACTAGCCAAATGCATAGCAACATTGGTGACAATTGCTTGAGCTAACCCCTTGTCTATATATATATATATATATGGCATCCCTAGTAAAACCATTAATGTAGACTAGTGCGTCTAACCCAAGGGGATCGAACCAAGCACCTGTCAACATGAAACTAGCCAAATGCATAGTAACATTGGTGACAATCATTTGAGCTAACCCCTTGGCAAAATATCTATAATATTTATAAGAACATTATTATTTATATATATAGACCCATGTTAAGTAATTAACACAATATCAAACTTAGAGTGTTAGTCACTATTCATGTAAGGTTGTTTATCCATCCTTGCATTTACTTTTGAATCTTATACATTATTTGAGTATCGTTGCTTTTATCACGTGTGCCGTACAAACCTATATGTGATTCTAGATCATGTTGGCATGGATCGTGCTTATGGGACCCATATGAAGAATCCACTAGAAAGAAAGGTGGGGTTATACATACAAATGAATACTCACACGAACTATGTCAATAATTATCAGAATATATGTAATCATTATATATTCAAGGTTTATTGTTCATCTTTGCACTGATCTTCCCATTTTGGAAGGCCATAGAGGCCATCATTGCACACCTTGTTGGTATTATGGAGTCATATGGCATAGCCCTTATTAACCCACAAGACTTATGCCATCCAAGTCCACATGGATGATGCCTTTTAGGCATACAAGATGAGCTGACAAGATAGAAAGGTGTTGATGGACAAATACAAAAAACATATAAATTTGCAAATGCACACATAAGCACTCGACTAAAGGAATGAAGGGGAGTACCACTTTGTGATTTGGAAAGTCTAATTTTTCATGGTAGAAGGTATGTGTGTAGACTTTTTTTTTGTTAGATGTGCTTCAAAATACATGTCCTGAGGCAATACAACACAGACTCCCACAGGCTTTGATGCCACATCTGAGGGGTATCTATTCTGTGAAATTTACCCAAGACTTTGCACCCAACCTTGTCCCCTTCTTAACATGTCATTCAGGTGGGGCAGACCGCAGTGAAAACGGAACCCTCGTTGTCAACTCTTCAATTTACCAACCTCACCAGTGAACCAAAGTCCAGTTGCCACGTGTAACCTTTTTAACACTTCATTAAAGGCCTATAATTAAAATATGTCATCATATTTATAATAATAAAAAAACATACCACCCATGAAAATCAATCCTCACGAGCCCAGCAACAAAGAAGGAATACTCCATTCTATACATGTGGCAAAGGATTTTAGTCTTTAGAAAAAAAAAATTAAAAATAAGAGAAAAATGTACAATTAAAAAGGAGTAAAGGGCACCAGAAATATATATCAACTTGAAAACCAATCAAATGTTGTCATGGAAATTCCAATTGCATGTATGCCTAACGAAACAAACAGAAACTCTGGGAGACCTCCCACTTGGAATGTAAGTCGTGGAGAATAAACCCTACTATTCAAAACAGGAACTCCGGACGACCTCCCACTTGGAATGTAAGTCGTGGAAAATAAACCCTATTATTCAATACAGATTACAAAGGTTACTGGGTTCCGAGAACAATAACAGCAGGCATATCATCTAATTCAGATTATAAAAGCTATTGGCATGAGGTAATTGATTCTTATAGGCATGGAGTTAAGAAAAGTACACCCTGGTCCCTGGCCCAGTAAGTTGCACATAAATTTGGGGAAAACCCAACGGTTTACATCAATAGCATTGAAACTTTGACAATCGAAAAGCATATGTTATGAATGGGGAAGAGAATGGTAAGAATGCAAATGCTGGAAAGCAAGACAACTCATGGGATTATAAAGCACTCATGCGGTTTAAAGAGAAAGCACCTCTGATTTGACAATCCAAGGACGCTTGGACAATCTCCGTGGGACCGCACATATTGTGGGTGTAAAATCTTCATTTTTGTTATCGACCGAAAACCATACGAGACTCCTGAGGATCTCGACCTTCCCCACAAAGTTATCTATGTAGTTCAGAATCGCTGCCATCGGCCTTCGTACACGCCCCTTTTAAGTTGGGAATGATTTACATGGTTTTGGGTACTTAGCTTTAGGACGGACGAATCTTGATTTGTCTGACCGAGAGGTTCGGAATTGTGAGACTTGGTGGTTGGTGTTAATGTTGGTTACCTAGGGGTTTTACATAGGTATAACAAGCCATTGCATCTTGGGGTGCAATAAAAGAACGTCCTATTGCAAATGAACTAAGAAGATGTATATCCAAAGAAAACATTTGGAACTAAAATCATAATGTTTAATGTTAAATCACGAGACTACTTTCCATAATGTTATAATAATAGAGTCATAGAAGTATTGGCAATGTGCATGTGGTAATCATAATCTAAATATGTAAGACAGACAATCTTTGCAGGTTGTTGAGGAGTAGAACCTGCATATGAAAAGTAGAAGAGTAGTCAGGGAGAAGGAAAAAAAGTATATGGAAAGTGAAGCAAAGAAGTAGAGAAAGAGAGAAGAACTATGAGAGAGCTTGAAAGGAACAAATAAAGGAGGTTAGAAAACATGAAGTGTATGGACGAAGTATAGACACGTGGAATAGAGAAAAAGGGAAGTACTTACATATAGAAAGGAGCTATGAGAGCCCCATTGCTAGTAGAATGCCTCCACGTGTTTCCTTACATTGACATGTGGATTCTCCTACATCTGTTTGTACTGATCAAAGTACCAATGGTTATTGTAACCTTTAGTAATGCCATCCCTCGAGATTTTTATTATCAATGCCCATGTCATTTTTAGTGGGATTTGAGTACAGCCCCCCCTTTGTATAGGTGGAATTGGTAGAAAAGTAGGATTATTAGTATTCCATGGAGGGCCATGTACTTGTTAAAGGTAACAACAACAAATGTTGGAAATTGTGGAGGCTTCTGGTTTGCTTTGTAGAAAATGTCAACAACTTGGTCAAGCGATCAATTAACGAGACCAATTGAAACCCACGAGTTTGATGTTAACATAACTCGCTACCCTGGGCAAAGCAACAATGCACACTCCAATTGGTCATATTCAACTGCAGAGGGAGCATGGTCATTGTTGTGCTTGACATTAGAGAGTGCTATTGGAATTTGCAAAGACTTCAACATGTGTTGATTATGAAGGGAAGTTAGTTGGTTGGTTGCAAATAAGTGCATGGAAGCTTTGAAAGTAGATAACTCATCCATAGAAAGGAAGGAATTTGTCTTGTACATGAGAATGTTCCAATCCTCTAGAGTAGTTGAGGCATTTATAATGTTGTTAAAAAGGTTCATGAAGGTGACCTATCCTGTTTCACTTCTTTGCTGGCAAAAAATAGTTGAAAGGGTTACAATTGTGGTGAAGTTGCGCCACAGTGCAGTTCTTTTGGAAGAGCCTGCATACAATGGAATGTCCATAATGGGCGGTAATTGTGTGAGGTCTCCAACGATAATAACTAAGCAACCATTGAAAGAAAGGTATTTATGGCAAGGGAATGCTTCTCGAAAACATTCATCAATGTGGTTGAAAAGGGTTGGTCCTAGGAAGCTCATTTCATCAACGAGAATGTAGAGGATATGGCAAAGTTCCTATTGGAGGTTTGAAAGTGAATTCCCTTCTAGAGACATGAATTGCTTTATAGGAATATGAAGGGATGAATGAATAATAGATGCTTGGATATTGAATATTGTGACACTATTAGGGGCAAGTAGTGTGAGAATTGATTCACAATAGGATCTAAGAGCCAAGGAGATTCTCACAATTCGATATTGCTCACAAAAAATGCACAAATTAGCTGAAAGAGTGAAAATAGCATACACACATGAAGTCAACAACTGATATTATTATGTTTGTCCAACATGTAACTATGTCTGGATCATATATATATTACAATAGGGAAAAATCGTGAGGCCTTGGAGGCCATCTGGAAGCATACAAGTGTCAAACCATGAGTTGACCCTCAAACCCCCTAGGTGGACCAATCAGCTTCCTAATCATCCCAAACGGTCACGAATGCAAGTGTGAACATGGGTGAGGCATGTTGAGACATAAATAAAGGCATGTTAGGTGTGGGTGAGCACATGGGTGAGTGGGAGTGGCTCTAGGAGGCAATAAATGCCCAAGGAAGGCTAAAAACCACCAGAAACATGCATTGGTTGGGGGAGCGCACCAAGGATGTTATGTCATCAATGAGGGAATATTCCAATTAGAATGATCAACTGGGAGCGCCTCAATTGTCAGATTGGTCAACCAAGAGCGCCTCAACTATAAGTAAATGATCAATATGCTTAAGNCCCCCCCCTAAGCCTAACTTAGTACATCTTAACCAAAATATCATGGAGGCCTTGTCAACTAAGGCTCAAGTCACCTCATATAACAAAAAAAAATTATTTGTCCATAAAAACAAGGTAAGGAGGAAAACCACATGGCAACAAAACCTCCCCTAAAAAATGGACATTGAGCCAAAAATATGAAAGTAAATGGTAGCCATCACCATCTATCACCTAATCCGAGAAGGGATCTCAGATACGT
This sequence comes from Pseudotsuga menziesii, assembly GCA_001517045.1. Lineage (NCBI taxonomy): Eukaryota > Viridiplantae > Streptophyta > Pinopsida > Pinales > Pinaceae > Pseudotsuga > Pseudotsuga menziesii. Next base: position 340,277 of record LPNX010185971.1, on the reverse strand, counting down.
GAATGTATTCTCTGTGGAGCTCTTGGTGAAAATGTCAGCAGTTTGCTCTGCAAATGGGCAATACTGCAAGGCTATCACTTGATCATGCACCAAGCTCTGGATGTAGTGCATGTGTATCTCAATGTGTTTGGTCCTCTGTCTCTACACTGGATCAGTGGAAATCTTGATTTCACTTTGATTGTCACACCAAATGACCATGGATGAATCAAATGCAACTCCAAGTTCCCGAAGAATACCTTGTAGCCACACACATTGTGTAGTTGCGTTCACTGCTCCTCTGTACTCGGCCTCAGCTGAAGATAGGGAGATGGTGTGTTGTTTCTTGCTTAACCAGCATATGGGACCATTTTCAAGCATGAAGACATAACCTGGAGTGGACTTCCTGTCATTGGGATCTCCATCCCAATCAGAATCAAAAAATCCAAGTAGTTCTAATGGAGAACCAACAACATAGTGTACCCCGAAGTGCCTAGTTCCTTACACATAGTGCAGGATCCTCTTAGCTTCCTTCCAATAGATCTCATGTGGTTGTTGCATATATCTAGCTATAACACCTACAACATATTCCAAATCTGGTTGAGAGTGTGTAAGATACAGTAAACTCTAGACTAGTTGTCTATACAACAAGTTGTCCACCAATGGAGACTCACCAAATTCACCTAGTTTTATACCTGAAAGGAATGGGCACTTGGTTTCCTTACATTCAACCATTTTGAACTTCAATAACAGGTTTGTAGCATACTTTTGTTGGTGGATATTGATCCCTGCTTCAGATTGCTCAATTTCCAAGCCAAGAAATTGCTTCAACAATCCAAGATCAGTCATGGAGAATTCATTGTGCAAAGAAGACTTAATCGATCCAACTTCTTTAGTGAAGCTACATGTAATAAAAATATCATCAACATACAACACTATGACCTTCAATGCATCACCATCATGTTGAAAGTACACAATAGGATCATATTTACATCTTTCAAAGTCAAGTGAGAGTAGAAAATTGTCCATCTTGGCATACCAAGCCCCGGGGCCTTGCTTGAGGCCATAGAGAGACGTATTTAACCTGCATACAAGTGAAGTATGCTCAATGAAACCTTCAAGTTGCTGCATATATATCTCCTCTTGAATTTCACCATGAATAAATGCACTCTTCACATCCATGTGGTGAACCTCCCAATGCTTAGATGCAGCAATGGCTCAAACTAGCCTGATAGAGTCCATCTTTGAAACCGGTGCAATTGTCTCTGTATAGTCCACTCCTTGGACTTGAGAGAAGCATTTGGAAACCAACCTAGCCTTATACTTGATATCTGAACCATTAGCAGGCACTTTGGTCCTATAGATCGACTTACATTGCACTAGTTTCCTCTTGGAGGGCAAGGGAACCAATTCCCAAGTCTTATTGTCTTGCAATGAGTTGAACTCTTCTTGCACAGTTGTTTTCCATCTTGGGTCAAGTGATGCTTCGTGATATGTTTGAGTATTATATACAACCATCATGAAGCATTTCTCAGCAATATTCACTTCACATGCAGAGAAAACAGTGTGAAATTGAGGTCTAGTCTTTCTAGGATCTAATGGATTGCCAGCTAGATTTCATGTCACTTCAAGAGTTTTCTCAACCCATTTGGGACAAATGGGTGATCCATGATATGAATGTATGTCATCGTCATCTTCAGAAATATCAGAATCATAAAATCAGAAAGATTTTCATCATTTACACCATCTTGGAGTGGAGAATGTGAGCATTCCCCTTGAGCAAATTCGGTCTCCTCTGTGAGTTCGTCTTCAAATTGCACACTCCATTCAATGAAGGTCTTTTGAGATGTGGGATCAAATAGCTTGTATCCCTTTTCATCTTCATCATATCCAACCAGGATGGATTCCTTGCTTTGAGTTTGTAATGCCTTTCTCTTCTCTGGAGGAATCCTAGCACAAGCCTTTGATCCAAAGACCTGAAATGAGAAACACTTGGCTTGTGACCCATCCAAGCCTCATATGGTGTTTTTCCATCCAAAGCTCTATGAGGAGCTCTGTTTTGGATGTATGCAACACAGTTAATGGCTTCATCCTATAGCTTAGGATTCAAATCCTTTGCTTCAATCATACAGGATTTCATCTCCTTGAGAGCCCTGTTCTTGCGCTCTGCAACACCATTTTGTTATGGTGTGTAGGGCACTAAATGTTGTATTTGGATTCCAAATTCTTCACAAATATGCTGCAAACTCTTGTCACATGCTCCATGACATTGTCAGTCCTAAGGACCTTGATCTTGTTCCCACATGCATTCTCAACCAGGGCTTTCCGAACTTTGAGAGTCTCAAAAACTTCAGATTTGAGTTTGAGAAAGTATACCCAGCAGAACCTCAAGAAATCATTTATGAGAGTAAAAAAATACCTTGATCCCCCATAAGAGGGTGTGGGAATAGTCCCAATAAGATCCGAGTGCACCAAATCAATCACTTGGATAACTCTCCTTGCTTTCCCTTTCTCATAGTTGCACTCTGGATGCTTTCCCACTACACATCCTTTGCATGTGCCACTTGAAAACTTGATAGAAGGAATCCCTTCCATCATGCCTTCTTTGTTCAATGCCTAGAGGTATCTGTAGTTGAGATGGCCATATCTCTCATGCCACAACCTGCTTGTCTCATTGGCATGTGACATAAGCACATTCCCTCTGGAGTAGGGAACGAAATGGGAGAATTTGTACATTCTTGCATGATAAACAGCAGACCCCAATGCCACCACCTTGTTTTTAGAGATTTCTACTATCTCCATTGTGTCCTGGAGTAGATGTTACTCTCTTGGATTCACCAATGTGAGTAATTTGGTGCACTGAGAGTAGGTTCGTTGCCAAATCAAGTACAAACAAAACATTATTGAAGTACCCATCATCAATATCGATCATGTCAATCCTTTGGTTTGGATCTCTGAATCATCACCCATTCGAACAGTTGGACCACTATCAGAATACATGGTCGAGAAGAAGTCTTCTACAGAGACCATATGCCTAGAAGCTCTTGAATCTATGATGAGGGAAGAAGAGTCTAGAGAACCAACAACCAATGCATTGCACCCTTCTTTGTTGTCTGAGTCTGAACCACCATCTTTCTTTCTTGCGCCCTCAAGCAGTGGGATGGTGTTCTTCTCAAGAAGTTGAGCCATCATGTCTATTTTATTCTTCATACATGCACTCTATGGATGCCACCCCTTGTGACAATAGGTGCATTTGGTATTTTCTTGCTTCTTTTTGTCCTTGTCCTTAAAAGGATTTGAACCCCCATCTGAAGATTTGGGTCTTTCTTGCTTCTTATTGTCTTGCAGCTTTGAATCCTTGGCTTTCTTCTTTCTTTTGGATGGATTCGAAACTCATGCAACAAGAGCTTGATCCTTACTGGATTTGATTGTGCCCATCTGTACTAGCTTGTCTTGCTCTTGAGTCAGTGACTCCATGAAGGAAGCCAGTGAAGGAATGCACAAGTTTCGAGCTATGAGCTTGCTAGAGTGGAATGTGGATACAAACACTAAGTACTCTGGCCCTAGCACCAACGATTTGAACTTGGTGAAGAAAACCTGGATTGTCTCAAAATGAGTTGTACTCGGTGAGATTAGCTCATTTTTGAGCTGGTGACCTCTCATCTCATCAGTCGTCCTGAACAATGCCTCAAGCTTGAGCCATACTTCATTGGGAGTTGGTAGAATGTCTGCATGGAAGAGTAAGTCTCTCAAAATGTTGAGACAAAGCATTCCAAAAGCTTTATCAAGCCTGTTGAAGAACTTTGATTTCTCAATAGCAGAGTTGGGTTTGACTTCTATCCCCATGGAGACCCTGTACAGGCCTTTCGACCTCAGTTGGATCACCATTTCGGCCTTCCATTCAAAGTAGTTGAATGGGGTTGGAAAAACATGAGTTTGCTCCATTTTTGCTTGCGCTCTTGGTAACAAAACATTGATTGTACCTGCAATGCAAACACTCGAATCTATCTGGAAAATCTGCCAAACAACAACTCAAACAGTATGGATTTGATTTGCAGCTCCAAAGAGCTCTGATGCCATGTGAGAATTGATTCACAGTAGGATCAAGGATCTAAGGGGATTCTCACAATTCGATATTGCTCACAAAAAATGCACAAATTAGATTAAAGAGTGAAAATAGCATACACACATGAAGTCAATAACCAATATTATTATGGATGTCCAACATATAACTATGTCTAGATTAGATATATATTACAATAGGCAAAAATTGTGAGGCCTTGGAGGCCATCTGGAAGCATACAAGTGTCAAACCATGATTTGACCCTCAAACCCCCCTAGGTGGACCAATCAACTTCCTAATCATCCCCAAACGGTCACGAATGCAAGTGTGAACATGGGTGAGGTATGCTAGGCGTGGATGAGCACATGGGTGAGTGGGAGTGGCTCTAGGAGGAAATAAATTCCCAAGGAGGGCCAAAAACCACCACAATCATGCACTAGTGCCTAAATTCAAACACATTCCCTAAATCTAGGGATGGGGGAGCGTACCAAGGTTGTTCTGTCATCAATGAGGGCTCCTGCTAGTTAGAATGGTCAATTGGGAGTGCCTCAATTCTCCGAATGATCAACCAGGAGCGCCTCAACTATCAGTAAATGATCATTATGCCTAAACCATAGAACATTGCATGGAAGCAAATGAAATGTGCCTAAGGTATATGATCATGGTACTAAGGTGGATTATTGCTCTAACAAGTAGCAAGAGTGGGATCAACATAAGTTTTTGTTCAATGCAAGTGATTCTATAATGAAACGAATCAAGAATGTTTTTCTAGTGCTAGTAGTCCCTTGAACAACCATTATGAGTGGAGGACTTGCTTCAATGTTGGTGGAGTGATTGATGACAATGGAGAGAGATTTCATTTGTGTGGGGGAAAATATTTCATAATTTGGTGTATTGGAGTAGGATGGTTGAGGGAGGTGGTGGTGTGAGCGATTATTTTCTATGAAGTTTATGGCTAGTTCTTGCAATATGATAGGGATGGACGAAACATTCTAGTTATGGTTGTTGTCAAAGTCACGACAACTTAGGATGTCAAGGCCACTTATTTGCATGTCATTGGTAGGGTGGAGTTGGGAGAGAAACTCCCATTCATCCAAATACATGGGGTAGGGATTTTGTAAATCATTAGAAACCATGGTATGTTTCAACAAGGAAAGGGGTTCAGATGGTTTTCAATCAACACGCCAAGAATTTCAAGTTGACATGAGTTCTTCCTAGTTTGCAACAATTGCTTCGTCGAAAGCACCAATGTCCAAGTGAATATTGTGGAAAGGTTTGTATAACATGAGTTCATATATCTAAAAATTGATGAACAAGGTTGTATCTATGGAAGGTATTGAAGAGGAACATGGAAGGACACAGACGATGGCATTGGGCTCTCTCGATTTCCATTTTTCTTTTATCCAACGAGCATCATATGACTAAGATCTTGTAGCCTCTAGGAGAGAGATGGAGTGAAGAGTGAGATGGCCTGAAAGGTAGGCATCTATGAAGTTTGTTGATGTGAAGGATGTGGGATTGTCTATTGAAACACATTTATAAATTTTGTGATTGGCATTCAAGGAGAAGAATGTGCAACTACTAATTGTGAGATGCAATTTTTGCAACATATGGCATGTTCCTTGGGATCCAATGTCACATTCAACAAGTGTTTCGGATATGAATTTTTGAACAATAAAAAAGGAAGGGTCAAGAAGCAGTGCAACATGGACAATTTCCTTAAGCATTTGGTGAAAGCTTTCAGATTTTGTTGCTACTTTAGATGCATACTTGGAAATGTTATTTTGAACAACATGGAGAGCACTGGTTCGAAATCAACATTCTTGCTCGATATTGATAGGATGGGAGGGACATGGCTATTCAAACGGTCATCATTGCGAGTAGGTTTGTAAGTTTTTTGGTCATTGGCATTAATGAAAAGGGAAGAGGATTCTTGCAAAGGCCATGGTGCATTATAACAACATGCATAAGAATAGCCTTTTTTAGTAAGGCATGTCCTTTTCGTACATTTTCTGTGGCATTGGATGCGATTGAGTAGTTTTGTATAGTCATGCAAAGGATTTTATTTTAGAAGATATTTAGTTGATAAAACACATGGATCGACCAAAATAGAGCAGGGTAAAAATAGGGCTTGTTGGTGGTTTTCTCGTGGGTTCCAAGTAGAAATAAAATTATCAAATAAGTCCTTAGCTTTATCAAGCTCAACATCATTCCCCGGGTCAATATTTTCCATATCAAGTGCATTTGATAACCATATGAAATCGTGAATATGTGTAGAGCCTCTACTTTGTTGTCCATACCTATTCATGCAGTATGTGTTAATAACTTGTGGGAAAACAATAAAATAACAAATATACATGTTGGAAGAAGGGATAAGAAATTTGACCTATACTAGCAGTCATGTGTAAGGACGTGTTTCACCAAGACCTCTTCATGAAAGCTGGTGAACCTATGGTACATGTAAAGTGATGCAAGATGAGGGTTGGAGATAATATTTTGTTCTTTCTATAGTTGGTTCTTGGCCGGAGCAGCAGGTGGTTTTCCAAGCATGACTGCATGTAGGTTGGGCCATTTAGTGTTGGTAACACTCAAAGTGAAGAACAAAGTTGGGAAATCACATCTTTCAACTAATTCCTTGATTTGTTATAGAAGGAGTGTGTTCCACAGAGTGTTGAGACAAATTGCATGATATGATTAGGGAGTTTGCTAGAAGGCACTTGTTCTAAGTGATTGTTGGTTTCATAGATGGTTGTGGGAAAGTTGTCCTCAATTTTTTTTAATGAACATTGCAGCTATTTCTCATCTATGAAGGTGTGTGATGAGATTATAAAGGTAGTAGCATAAGCATGGGTGGTCGCCAAACATGCTATGATGGTACCGAGGAAGGTGAAATGTGTATCTGTGCAGATCGACAGATTTAAACCATGGTTTCTTAAACATGGCAATGCATGCAGGGAAAAGCGATGGAAATGCCATTGTGAAAAGGCCCTCTATGTGGTATTCATTGATAAGTGGAAAACCTGTAGGAAACCATTCCATTGCATTTGTTGGTGTTGAAGAAGGTGATTGCAAGAAACTTCTAATTTGTTGGAGCTTTGTATATATATTAGGGAGAGTATTAGCAAATGAGGAATTTTGATGGGAATTTGGATTCACATTGTTAGGTCGGTCGAGGTGAACATATGTAGAGGAGCAAGTAAAATCAAGAGTGGAGTGTGAATGTCGAAACAATTGGGAAACATTGGTGGGGGGAATTGGCAAATCCATAAGTGTATTTTGGTCAAGGTGGGCATATTTATAGTATGATTCATGTGATGTCTTGTCTTCCACGGCTACAACAACATGGACTCTATTGATAATGCAATCATAGGATTGATGGTTGAAGGTTTTGCAAGTGACAATTAAAATTTCCAAGTCTTCAACATGGCGAGGTAGAAACTGGAGGATGGTTGAAATGTCTTGTGGAAAGCTTATTTTATGGCCACTATATTTATATTGTCCACCATGGGCACGGGTTACTTGCAAAATAGGGTTGACACGTGAAATGAGAATTTATTCAACTTGTGTAAGGATAGATTGAAGAAGGGGTTGTTTTCCAGGGTCTATGTTGTTCCAGGGAAAGTACCTGTGGCCATTTTTTTTGAATAACATATAGAACATGTTTGGTACCCAATAAACATGTGGAATTGAAGACCAATATAAGGTTCTTTACATAAATCCATTGGTGCTCACAAAAAATCGGTGTCATTAACACTCTGACTATTAGAGCCAAGAGAATATCTGATTCAACACACTTGGATCGTGAAGTAGAGCACCTTGTCAAAGTATTCAAAGATAATGGCTACAATGAGAATCTATTAGGAAAACCATGAAGAGGTCCTAGGAAGTAAGACAAGAAAGGAGTCAAAACGAAGTTATTAAATCAATAAAGCTTCCTTACATTCAAGGGACAATGGAAAAAATAGCCAACATACTGAGGAAGAAACAAATAAGGGTTGCCTTCTCACCTTTTAACACATTGCATGGAATCCTGGACCATGCAAAAGATCAAGTGGACCCAAAAAAGAATAAAGGTGTGTACTCGATACCATGTGGCTACAGGAAGGTGTATATTTGAGAGATTGGTTGCTCTTCACCAACAAGATTAAAGGAGCATAATGCATACATCATTCATGGACGGATAAAGACTTATGCACTAGTAGAACACTCCACTAGCTCCAAACACCACATCTCTTGGAAGACGCCAAAGTCATCGCCAACATTGACCATTACACAAGGAGACGAGTAAGAGAAGCGATTGAAATTGAAAAACACCCTTTCAATATCAATCAGGATGACGGATGGAAACTTAGCATGGCGTGGGCTCCTGTCATTAACAAGATAAAAAATAAAATGATGACATCTTAATAATGTTTTTATGTGTCGGCATTAATTAGGGTAAATAATATTATTATTAATTCTTAATAATAATGTTCAAAGGGCCGACATAATTCAATAATCGGGTTAAACCCATTATTAATAAGAAAACCAAATTGAAAGTTTAGGCTAAGAAACTTCAAGGTATCTCCTAAAGATGGGCTGAACTATCCAGCCGTAAACGTCAAGTAATTTTCTGCATTTTAACATGGGGTTTCCTTCACTTGTAATTATTTACATAGTGAACATATATGGATGGATGGTAGCTTATCTAGTCTCAAGCAAAAGTGGCAGTGTGCTTGAGATATGGTATTGCCATTGAAGCAATGGGAAAGTTAGGTGGGTGGAGGGATGGTATTTGGGATGGTTGTGGATGACATCATTTGAGAATTGGAAGGGTATTTTGATGATGGAGGATGGTTTACAAGAACATGTGAAGTGGTAGTTGTGGTTTGAATGGAGGGAAGTAAGATTGGTTGGTTCTGTTTTGCAAAAGCACGTGCAACAACAAAAATCTAGGATACTTCAAGAGTTGGAGTGGGAAATTAAGACTCTACCATATGGCTATGTTGGAGTCATTATCCAACCCACACATGTTTATTTGTCCTAATTGACCTATTTTACCACTTCTCATAAGTTATTGGCTCGAATATGTGATTGCATCATCAATTGGATTATCCTCCTTCAATCAGGGAGGCTAGTTGTGTCTTCTCCTTCAATCGGGGAGACTAACTAAGCTTCCTCTTTCAATCAAGGAGAAAATCTAGGTTGATCTGCATGACCTAAGCACCCCAAATCAATTAACTGATGGTTATTCCACCTACTTTAAGTTAAACTGCAGCTATAATGGCGCCTCCATCACTATTTTGTCTATTTTTGGTAATTTCCAATTAATTGGAGCGATTTAAGGCACCTCCAACAACTTCTGGTGACTCATTTTAGTTCAATTCACTTCATCGAAGCTAAATGGAGTCATATATGCGCCCTCACCTACTGATTGACATGCAGTTGAGTTCTATTCAATTAGACTCGGTCAAAACTGCCTCTGATTCAGTTAGAGCCGATTATTGATTGTGATTAGTGGTTAACCGATGTGTTTAGTGTGGCTAACTGACAGCTAATCCAGTCTCATGTGTGCAATTCGAATGACCTCTTGGGAATTCGAATTGTCTTTCTATTCATGCAAGTGTATGACATTGTATCACTACTTTTGATTAATGATTGATAATATACAACTGCAACCTCCTATTGTAGCGCTTTCATGTCATTTTCTGTGTAATTGATCCTTGAATCTTCTATAAGTTGTGCCTTGGTCCTCAGATTACTGTGACTTAATTTTCATATGGTATCAGATCCACGGCAAGACAAGCCTCTTATTCTCCAACAAGATTTATTGACGGATTTATGATGCAATTTGAGCAAAAAGCTCAAAAATTCTAGCTCTGCACCATAAGCGGAAAGTTTACCACATAAGTCTTGGGAAAAGGAATTGTTGATCAAGCTTGCTTGATTGATTAATTTGGGTGTGATAAAAACTTGAAAAGTGTAGGTTGTCCAACCTTACAATGCCCTTTTTGTGTTTTTACAGGTTTCTTATAGGTTTTTCATTGAATTCGCTACAACAACATCATGGCCTCTTCTGTGAATCTACTCACTCTCAATTACCACCAATGGAAGGAGGACATGGAGATTCAGCTTCACTCCAAAGGACTCTACAGAGTCACAGTGGACACAGAAATAGAGCCTAATCATGTTGTTGACAAAGAAAAATGCTAGAATAAGCTTGATGAAGCATATGGATTTCTATACCTTTGAATCTCTAGAGATCTTCTTTTCCACATCACGGGATTGAAGACTCCGAAGGAGATTTGGGATCAAATTGCTACTCTATTTGATAAGCAAGATGACTCGAGGATATATCAGCTAGAGAATGAGATGATTTCTCTAAACCCGGGAAACTTTGAAACCATGAATGATTTCTTCACCAAGTTCAAGCACCGGATGCTCTAGTTGAAGCAGTGTAAAGTTGAGAAGGAGGATAATTAACTCATCCTAGCCATCCTCTCAAAACGTGGTCCATATTATTCAATCTTTGTTTCCACATTTCATACTGGGAATCTCACAATCCCAATTTGGAAAATGTCATCCCTCAATGCATTCATTGAGTCTCTCACAAACAAGCATGATAAGCTTGTCCAAATGGGGATCATCAGATATTCCAAGGATCAAGATCTATTTTTAGGAGGACCTAAGGCTACGAATGGAAAGGGAAAGAAAAAGAACCAAAAGACTAAGTTTGATGCTCCAAATCCAAAGGAGAAACCTCAGCAACTTGATGATCCCTCGGGCTCAAGAAAGAACAAGAACAAAGGAAAAGAAGGCAAAGAGAAGGTCAAATGTTCCTTTTGCGGAAAAGGATTTCACCCTGAAAGCTCCTGCATGAAGAAACAACTTGATGCTATGCCTCTTCTTCTTGAGAAGAATAACATCAATCTTCCTGAAGGTACAAGGAAGAGAGAAAATCATGATTGGAACATCCATCTAGAAAGAGGACATGCCCTCATGACAAATGTTTCGAAGCCTAGAGATCTCCTCATAGACTCTGGTGCTTCAAACCATATGGTGGCAAGCAAAGCATCCTTTTCATTCCTGGACTCCAACAAAAACATTCCCATCCACATTGGAGATGATTCTCTATCCATTTCGAAAGGAAAAGGTACTATAAAACTTGAACATGGCAGCTTCTATGATGTTCTATATGTACCCTCCTTGGCCTCCAATCTGTTGAGTGTTTATCAAATGACACACATGGGCTTGGAAAAGGGAGTAAATTTTAGCCCGCATGAAGTTGATATCTTTGAAATTGCATCAGGAAAACTCATTGCAATAGGTATAATGAATCATTCAGCTAAACCTTATGAGTTTTCCAAGTTTGTACCTAATGCAAATCCCATCGCCCTTTTGAATCATGGGAATGAGGTCAGACGGCTATGGCATGAAATATTTGGACATTTGAACTTCAAATACTTGCAACAACTTCAAAACAATTCCATGGTGTAAGGACTCCCTGCCATCAAAACCTCCAATGGAATATGCAAAGGTTGCATTGTCGGTAAACACCCTCAGCACAAAATTGATCGGGGAAAGGCAATCCAAGCAACAAGTATTTTGGGGCTGATCCACTCCGATATCAATGGTCCTATGCTTACAACCTCCATGATTGGTTCAAGGTACGTGCTCACCTTTATCGATGACTTCTTTGGATTCACTTTGGTTTTCTTCAAAAAGAAAAAATTTGAAGTTCTTGAAAGATTCATTGAGTTCAAGGAATCTGTTGAGAATGCCTCTGGGAGGAAGATAAAGTATCTCATATATGATAATGGAGGAGAGTACATCAAGTCTGAGCTATTGCAAATCTATGCTAAATATGGGATCAATATCCAACACTCCATTCCCTACACACCCCAGTAGAATGGTGTAGCAGAAAGGAAAAAACGAGCCCTCAAAGAGATGACCACCTACATGCTGGAAGCCAAAGATTTGGCTGCAAAAATTTAAGATGAGCCAATGAATGTTTCTTCCAACATTCAGAATAGGGTCCCTCACTCTTCCATGAAAGGAAAAATTCCGTTCGAAGCATACTTTGGGCACAAACCAGATGTGTCCAATTTCAGAGTTTTTGGGTCCACTGCTTGGGCTCGAATTCCACTTGACAAGAGGAAGTCATTGCAACCGTAGAGTATTGAGTGTATGTTTATTGGGTATCTAGAGGAATAAAAGGGATACAAACTATTGAATATCAGAACCAAACAGATATTCATAGAGATAAGTTTCCGCTTTGAAGAACCTCTCCAAGATGTGGAACTAGTCGAGGAAGAAACTGCTGAAAATTCCTCCCGTTCTACTGATGATTCTGATGATGGAAATGGAAGTATGAGCTCTGATTTTTCAGATCTGATGTCTAATATTAGTGAGAATAATATATCATATTCTGAATAATATCCTAATGTTCCCACTCATCTCCCAAAATGGGTGGAAAATACCCTCTCATCCATCAGGTTAGATGTTGGAAATCCTATTGATCCAAGGAGAACTCGGTTTGATTTTCAAAGAGAAGGCATTTCTCTTTCTTGAAATGATTCCTTGTTGTACGAGACCTGCTATATGATGATTGGATCTGATCCTAATTCATACTACCATGCTTGAAAATATCCAATATGGCAAGCTGCAATGGATGAAGAGTTCAACTCTCGTCGGAAGAATGCAACTTGGGAGCTAGTTTCCCTTCCACCTGGGAGGAAACTTGTTCAATGCAAGTGGGTATATAGGAAAAATGTTGCTATATATGGATCAACCTACAAGTATAAAGCACTACTGGTTGTAAAAGTATTCTCCCAAGTCCAAGGAGTGGGCTATCATGAGACCTTTGCACCGGTGGCAAAAATGGATTCCATAAGGCTAGTTTTTGCCATTGTCGCCTCCAAGCACTGGGAGGCGCATCACATGGATTTCAAGAGTGATTTTATCCATGTATACCTGCAAGAAGAGATATACATGAAGCAGCCTAAAGGATATACATCATATCCTTTGTTGGTTTGTAAGTTGCAGAAATCTTTATATCGCTTTAAAGAGGCCCCAAGATCTTGGTATGCCAAAATGGATTCCTTTCTACTCTCACAGAACTTTGAGAGATACAAATCTGATCCAAATGTATAATTGCATCAGTATGAAGGTAATATTATGATCATAGTACTGTATTGGATGATGCTTTGATAACAGGAAGCGCGCTTGCTTTGATTTCCTTTATAAAAACTGCTCTTCATGATGCTTTTGAAATGAGTGATCTAGGTCTGTTGAGATAGTTTCTCGGGCTCGAAATCACTCAAGACTATGATGGGATAATGGTGATATAGTCAAAATATGTTTTAGACCTATTAATTAATTTTAACATGGTTTATTTTCAGGCTACACCAGTTCCTTTCCTCTCAGGAATTAGTCTTGAAGAGGGAAAAGCAACTCTACATATAGATTCCATTATTTACCGCTAGTTGATCGCAAGTATGCTATACTTGACACATTCAGGCCTGGAATTTGTTATGTTGTGAATGCTATATCAATATATATGTAGTAGCATCATGAGATTCATTGGAGGGCATCCAAGAGGATTCTACAGTACATGCAGGGTACTAGATCCTATGGCATTCACTATGCTCCAGATTCTGAGCTAGATTTGGTCAGTTTTACAGATTCCGATTAGGCGAGAGATAACATAGATCATAAGTCCACTTATGGTTATGTGTTTATGTTTGGTGGTGGGCCTATTTTCCAGTCCAACAAAAATTAGGCTGCCATTTCCCTTTCTTCAGTAAAGGCAGAGTACAGGGGAGCAGTCAATGCTTGTATCCAGGTAGTTTGGCTGCAAGGTATTTTGTCTAAGTTTGGGATTGGTAGTGCTTCATATGCTGTCATTTTTTGTGACAACCAAAGTGCTATCAAAATATAAAAATTTTTGGTTCAGGCACAGAGAACCAAACACATTGAGATCCACATGCACTACATCAGGGAGTTTGTACATGACATGACAATTGTTCTGCATTACTGCCCCACAGATGAGCAGATTGCAGATATTTTCACCAAGAAATTTATTGATAAAAAGTTCACTTACCTCCGTTCACTGTTGGGGGTGAGTTCATTAGGGTGAAAGTAAGTTAATTCTTTAGTGTTCAATTTGAGGGGGGGTTTTGTTCCCACTGGGTTTTCCTCTTTTCCTCACTTAGAGTTTTTGAGAATTTTAGACTTACTTTATTGTAAAGGGTAACCTATGGACTTTGTTGTCAGGGCCCTATTTTTTTTACTCCTCCACATGAGTATAGCTTAAGGGGTGGGGGGTGTTGGAGTCATTATCCAACCCACACATGTTTATTTTTCCTAATTGGCCTATTTTACCACTTATCCCAAGTTATGAGCTCGAATATGTGACTACATCATCAACTGGATCATCCTCCTTCAATCAGGGAGGCTAATTGTGTCTTCTCCTTCAATCAGGGAGACTAACTGAGCCTCCTCCTTCAATCAAGGAGAAAATATGGGTTGATCTACATGACCTAATCATCCCAAATCAGTTAACTAATGGTTATTCTACCTACTTTCAGTTAAAATGCAACTGTAAAGGGGCCTCCATCACTATTTTATCTATTTTTTGAAATTTCCAGTTAACTGGAGTGATTTAAGGTGCCTCCAACAACTTCTAGTGACTCAGTTCAGTTCAGTTCACTTCATCAGAGCTAACTGGAGTAAGATATGTGCCCTCACCTACTGATTGACATGTAATTGAGTTCTATTCAGTTAAACTTAGTCATAATTGCCTCCAATTCAGTTAGAGTCGATTATTGATTGTGATTAGTGGTTAATTGATGTGTTTAGTGTGGCTAACTGACAACTAAGACACTCTCATGTGTGCAATTCGAATGACCTCTTGGGAATTCGAATTGTCTTTCTATTCATGCAAGTGTATGACATTGTATTACTACTTTTTATTAATGATTGATAATATACAACTGCAACCTCCTATTGCAACACTTTCATGTCATTTTCTGTGTAATTGATCCTTGAATCTTCTGTAAGTTGTGCCTTGGTCCTCAGATTACTGTGACTCAATTTTCATAGGCCGGAGAGGGCCTTTTTTTTGTTAGGTAAAGATGTTTCCTATGTACATTTATGCAATTTTTGTTAGCCAAATGATAGGAAAACATTCATTTTTGGTGGGAGGAGACATATCCAAACACAGACAAGGAACGAAGGCACATGAATGTGATAAAAAAGGGGTATGTTACATGTAAGACATGCAAAAACGAAGGGGAATAGAATAAGGGAAAGATTGAAAATAAGATGAACATAACTATTGTGGAAGAACATTCAAATTGCATTGTTTTTTTCCTTTTTTCATGGTACACAAAATAAGTAAAGCATTCAAAGCATGGCGAGTGTTCGAAGAAAAAAGAAAAAAATGCTAACAATAAGCGTGTGTATTTGCAAATAACGTATAATTGACAACCATAGGTAGATAAATGCATTAAAATGACTGCATTAAAGACAAGGAGTCATTCATAAATGTACAAGGTCGAAAATATTGTAAGTGGCTATATCTAGAAAGAAAATGAAACAGAGAAATGACATACAAGCTATTTTGAAAGATGTATAGGCATTTTGCAACTAAAAAATGGTAAAAATGTTTTTTATGTGTTGCACCTTCAAAGGAGGGCATATATTTGTGAATAAATAGTAAATTTGCAATGTTTTTTTGTTTAGATATATATTATTTAGAGGTAAAATGGAGGGAAACATGAAAAGCTATTTTTTTCACAAAAAAAAAAACATAACTTGTTATTCCATGGAATCAAAGTTGCATCAAGCATTACATCTTCAACTAGAGAAGAAACTAGATTGATATCTTCTCAACTAGAACCTCTAAAAAACATAGCGGGATACTCATCAACCACCATTCCACCATACAAGTCACCAAAATATCATAAACATACCAATTTCTCTGAGACCAAGATGTCAAAACACATAGGGTCAGATACCCTAACAAAAACTAAAAACTCCAAAATTACATACATTAAAACAAGCTATCTACACACAAAGTATCAAAATAGTCATGTTACATCAAAAGATACTCATTAAACAAGAGACCAAAACTCATCCATCTCAATATTACCCCCCAAAAAGTTGACCATCCATGTCACCAATGGCTTTCTTGGCAAGTTCATCCACTGCGACATTGTATTCTTGAAAGATGTGCTGAAATGAAATATGAGTAAATTCTGATACCAAAATCCTTACTCTAACCATCTAATTCTCCAAAATCAAAATGTGTAAAGAAAAGACCATGTTAACCTAGTCAATTACTACTTTAGAATCCCCTCCAATATGAATAATGGACAAACCACTTCTTTTTCAAAACCAGAGTAAACCCCATAATGCAAGAAGTTACACCTTAGTATTAGTACCACTACCAGATCCCATCCAACTTTTAAACACATGATTCCATATGAGATAAATAACCATACCAGCACTGCACGTACCATGTTGTTCAACCCCATAAAAATACCAGTAGGCCGATTATCTTCAAATAAAGGAAAAGTAACAAACCTAGAAGGCATAATAGTACGTCCCTTGCATAATTAGGTAAATGAAGCAACCACTTTTGTACTCACATCTATAACACAAGGTTTGTTGTCCTAAAAGATGTAGTTATTCCGGGATTTCCACAATTCAAGGGGTAATTTCTTATATCTGACATGTTTTCTACACCAACAAAACATATTATATTCAAAGTTATGATAATCCCAAGTGTCACAAAAATGAAAAAACTTTCCAAGTTCATCCCAAAATTCTTGAAAAAAAAAAAAATCACCAAAAAGATGATTCACGTATGATTCCAAATCATTTTTGCATAAATACAGAATGTCGGTCCTTTGATACCCCTGTTTAGTAGACAATCCCATGTTAGAATCTCATTATGAAATCATAATGAAACAAACATTTAATTTTTAATGGGGATTGCCATCGCCATAATGGCTTAGTCCACCAACTTGAGTTATCCCCAATGCCATCTTCCATAATAACATTGTAAGCCAATTTTGCACTGATAGACCCATTCCCTTTATTATGATTCTAGACCATCTATCATCGTGATTGTACAAAACTATTCCAACTCAGTTCAACATATGCACAAATCTATCCCATTCATCAGCATAGTTTCCAACCATATTTAAGTCCTTGGATGATAACCAATAAGATTCTACAAACTCTTGACATCTTTTAACTTAGTTTTGGTTGAGAATCCACAGTGATTGCTAATGGCATCTTTTGGAGAATCCGCAGTAGGTAATGGTACATTGTCTCCAAACTCTTAACATCTTTTAACTTATTCAAGTACCATAATATTTCTTTGGTGTAATTATGTAATAATACTAGAAGATAGATTATAGTTATCAGACAATCCAATAAAAGGATCAATACCAAGAAAAATTTGAGAGTTGTGTCCAACAAACCAACAAAAAGCATGATTTATAATAGGAAAAGACTTCATAAAAATTCACCATATAACTGAAGAATTATGGCATTTCTTGATCAGGGAACGAATCTAATGGATCAAAGAAAAATACTTTTTATACTTCATTCTAACAATATTTCCTGGAGAGTTTGACTGATTTTTTCTAGGGTTTAAGGTTTTTCTAGGGTGTCTCACCGATTGGCAGCCAATAGTGGGGGTAGAAAAAACCCTTCTTTTAGCACTGTGCTCTCAAGGAACAAAAAATCGTGAAAGGAAAGGGAGGATCCGATTTGACAGAGACTCAGCCTAAGTCATCAAACACAACAAATGCTCATGGGATTGAAAGTTATGGCAAGGAGGATACAACCAAGTAAGGCTCCAAGTGTAAGCCCAAAAATCAACAAATCCCTCGGTATGAAATAACCTCAACTATGGTAAGTCAGCACATCAAGTTCATGCAGGACCACGCTATTATGTGTAAGTTCATTGGGCTTTGGCCTTCAGAAAAAATCCCTAGTTGGATGGCTAACCAATACATGGAAACCAAAGGGACAATGCGAGTTAAAATTAGGATCGAAAGGTTTTTTCACGGTGATTTTTCATAATCTTGAGGACAAACACAAAATTTTTCCAAGGTAGACCATACTTTCTGCACTCTGTCGATCTGTACATGTGCAACTGGAAAGAACAATTTTCCCCATAAAAGGAAGACTTCAAGGTAGTCCCAGTCTGGGTCAGGATTTTTTCCCTACCCCAGGAGTTCTGGAATATTGAAACTCTCACAGCTATTAGAAATACGTTGGGCATGTTTGTTCAAATCTCTGATGCAACCCTAGCAGGGAGGTACACCTCCTATTCCCGAATCTACCTATACCTTGACATCTCAACAACCCTCCCTGAATCTATTTGTCTAAGCCATCGAGATTCAGAATGGATCCAACCTATTGACTATGAGCACATTCCCTTCAAATGCCACAAGTGTCATGAGCACAGACATCTCTTTCGAGATTGTCCCCTGAATGTCAATCCATGACCCCGAATTCAACCCCCAAAGTATATGAGGATGGTTTTACTAAAGCAGGAGGGAAACGTAAGCAAAAGGAGGGAAACGTAAGCAGAACAAGAAGGACCACACAACCAACCTTAACCTGATTATTCCAGTCCAAAACAACTTCTCTATTCTTGACCAACACGATCCCTAGGAGAATTCTACCCCTTCCCCTCCACTTGCATCCACCCAAGAAACCTCAAACCCCATCATCCAAAATGCTTTGAAAGACCCTCTTCTTACCCCTCTACCTAATACCATTGAAACTATGACTTATCCTGCTGCAGAGGATCAGACAATGAATGAAGAAGAAGAGATATTAGAAACAAATGACATGGATCTTGGAGAGATCGATGTCACAGCTCTAGCGACAACAATCACATCACGGGAAACAACACACATCCCTCAGCATCAATGGGATCTCCTAGCGGATCTGTACAACTCAATGAATAAGGAAAAGCTATATCCCGAATAGGGGGAACCCTCTATGAGTGGACCAAATCAATCCCAACTAGGAACCAAAGCTTAGAAGAAAATGGACATGCCAAAAATTCATAACACCATGCTAAAAAAAGGAAGAAAATATAACAAACAACTAATGCAGGAATCAGGAGCCTACGTAATAGACTCGGGGCAAACAGAGCCCTTAGAGAGGCACTTTCAATCTCAAGTTTGATTATGGAATTAAAACTCATTACATGGAACATTCGTGGAATCAGAGGTGATTCCAAAACACAGTCCCTCGAGAATAGGATTCTCTCCGAGAAACCCACAGTTCTAATACTTCAAGAAACCAAATGTTGGGAGCAAAAGATACAAAGCTTCATTCAGCAATGTTGGAAAAATTTCCAGGTAATGGCTCTAGATGACAGAGGTAGATCAAGAGGACTAGCAATAATTTGGGACCCTAACCTGCTGCATATGGAATGTTTTTTCTCATCCCTCCACACTCTTTCGAGCTGGTTCATAATAATTGGGACTAACCAAGCAGGAGTGATTACCAATGTCTATGGACCGTAACAAATAGAACAAAATATTAGTTTTATCAATCATTTAAGATGGTTGAAAGATCAAATCCCATCCCCAAACTAGATTATTGGAGGGGATTTCAATATAATATCCTCCTTATAGGAAAAAGAAGGAGGCATTCGAAAACTGGATCGGGACACTTCAGCACTTCAATTGCTAATCAGATATCTCGAGCTAGCTGATATGCAAACCTCTAGTGGTACATACACTTGGAACAACCGAAGAGGGGTGAGCGTAAAATATCCTGCAGGATAGACCATTTCCTTGTTTCAGACTCCATTCTGCAAAACCTTATCAATCTCTCAGCCACTATTCTGCCAATGATGGGTTCTGATCACTACCCAATTTTCCTCACGATGGAGCTTGAAGGTCCCCACAACAAAAGACCCTTATGATTTGAAAAATTATAGCTCTCTCATCTATATTTCCAATCTAAGGTCAAGGAATAGTGGCTGGACTCAGTTCATCTAGAAGGATCCTACATGTACACCTTTCAACAACGATTAAAGCAGCTGAAAAGCGAAATCAAAACTTGGAAAAAAAAGAAATTGGAAACATCTTTGAGCAGAAAATAAGATTAGAAACTCGGCTAAAGATTACCCAATTACAAGCCATCCAAACTGGATACACGGAAGAGCTCAGAATTCAAGAGAAGGAAACTTGAGCAACTAAATATCATATATCAACAGGAGGAGGATCTTTGGAAGCAAAAAACTAAAATAAATGGCTAAACGAGGGAGAAAAAACACTAAATTCTTCCACCACTCAATGTTGCAAAGAAGACAACAAAACATGATAAACAAACTAAATTCTCACCAAGGAGTGACGTTGCAAAACACAGAGGAAATTGAGTAGGAGCTGATCCACTACTACAAGGACCTACTCACAGAACTAGTGGCAGATAGATCCCCTGCAATAAATCAAGTGTTGCAGCACATTCCCTCAATTATTTCGTAGGAACAAAATTACAGTCTCACTCAAGACATTTCACTATGGGAAGTGGAAGAAGCAGTGATGGACATGAACCTTGGAAAAGCCCCAGGACCAGATGGATTCACCACATAATTTTTCCAGGCCTACTAGAACACTATTAAGATGGATGTCTGGAGGGTGGTTGAAGCTTCAAGAAAATCAGGACTCATTCTCCCAGCCCTCAACTCTACCTTTATCACCCTTATTCCCCAAACTGGAAAACTTGTTGATCATGCTAACTTCAGACCAATATCACTTTGTAACGTGATTTACAAAATAATCACAAAGGTCATATCCAATAGACTGAAACCCATTCTCCCTACCATTATCTCCCCAGATCAAACGGAATATGTTGAGGGTGGGAAAATTATGGATGGAATTATCACAACTCATGAAGTCATTCACTCCCTCAAAACCTCTCAAAAGTCAAGTATGCTTATCAAACTAGACATGTCCAAAGATTTCAATAAAATAAGCTGCCAATTCTTGAAGAAATGATTTTATCCTTTGGCTTCTCCCATTCTTGGGTGAATTGGATCTTAGCCTTAGTCTCCTCTGCCTTCTTTTCCATTATATTAAATGGCTCACCTACCTCCACTTTCTCAAGCTCAAGGGGCATTAGGAAGGGAGATCCTCTTTCTCTTTATCTTTTCATCATTTTAGCATAGGGACTTGGGAGATTCATTTCTGCCCAGGTCTGAGAGAATCACATCCAAGGGCTTAAACTCACTACTTTAGGTACCCAACACTCTCACCTCGAGTTTGTGGACGATACCATGTTGATGGGGAAATCGTCAGTTAAAGAAGCAAGAGCCTTCAAACATATCCTAAAATATTTTGGAGAGGCTTCAGGAATGTCTATCAATAATCTCAAATCCCAAATCTTTTTATTTTCTACCTCGATCCTTACCCAGCTAAGAATCACCTAGATTTTAGGTTTTCATAAGAGCTCCCTTCCCTCCAAATTATTAGGGGCCCTGCTCATTGAGTCTTCTCTTAAGGACTCCTCTTGGAAATATCTATTGGCAAAGATGGAAAGCAAACTCTCCTCCTGGACGTTCCACACTCTTAATTTTTTGAGGAGACTCACTTATTTAAAATCAGTTTTACAGGCAATGCATTTGTATTTATTTTTAGTGATGGATGCTCTTGAGCATGTGCTCAAATCCATAAGGAACATTCAACGAAACTTCCTATGGGGAGGAGCAATACAAAACCAAAAATGGCCCCTAATAGCTTGGAACAAGCTATGTACTGACAAAAGCATGGGAGGGCTAGGTTTGAGAGAGCCCCTCATTCTCAACAAAAAATTTAACGCAAAATTATGGTCGTGTTGCTTGACAGTACATTCCCTACCTTGGGTAAACATCTGGAGGGACAAATATGCAGCGGGGGTGCCTCATCATGATCTCATCAAAATGGAGGATCTCAGCTCAGGATCGATAATCTATAATTCAGCATAGGCATAAAGGGAAATCATCAGAAAGCACATTTTTGGGAAATCATGAATGGGAATACTGCCTTGATTTGGGAAGAATCCTGGCAGCAACTTCCTCCTTTGCAATCAAACAAAAATATCCAAGCCCGACAACTCAAAATTCAAAACAAAGGAAAATTCATAGTAGCACCGTACTGGTTAACAACTCCAAATCAGAATAAATGGTGAGTTTGGCCCTTAAGGGAGGCATGGCAAGAACAAAACCTAATTCAGGAGTACTCTGAATTTTGGGAGAACCTACAATCAAGAAAAATTATAATGCACCAGGCTTTAGAAAAATTAATATGGGAACTCAACCTAAAGGATACTTCACAGTTAAAGAATCCTACCATCTGGCTTACTCTCAAGAGGCTCTCCCGAAGGACTCTATCTGAGGTAAGGTTTGGGACTCCCACCTATGGCCAAAAATCAAAACCTTCCTTTGGTTAACTGTGCATGGAAATATCCTCACATGGGACCAAATAATAAAGAGAGGCTTCATAGGGCCATCTACATGTGTTCTCTGTGAGGAAGAGGAGGATTCTAAAGAACATATTTAAAATCAATGCAAGTTTTCCAATAGGATCTGGGACTGGGGGGCGTGTCTATTTATAAGAATGGACAGAGACAAAAAACAACATCAATGACACTATTTGGGATTGGCATCCCCAACCTTTCAACAATCCAATCATAAATAGACTATGGAAGCTCTTTCCAGGGTTCATTCTTTGGAACATTTGGTAAAAAGAAATAGAAGAATATTCAAACAAGAGAATCTCAACCTTCAGAAAGTATGTCTCACCATCAAATCTAATCTTCTGGAGGTTGTTCAAATTACCCCTTGGACACAAGAGGCTTTAACTTTCTCTCCTTTTGACCGCATAATTCTTCAGGCCTGGGATTTTCACCTCTTTGATTTGAGGGGAATGCTAGAACCTCCTCATCCCAAAGAAGTCATCCCCTCGTCTTACCCCCCCCCCCCCCCCCCCTCCCCAGTTTTTCCTTTTTTAAAGTTAAACTTGGATGGAGCCTCAAAAGGGAATCCGGTCTCAGTAGGAATTGGAGGAGTTTTTCGAACATACATGGGGGAGATCTTGCATATATACTCGGAATCTATAGGCACAACCACTAATAATGTAGAAAAATTTCAAGCACTTCTAATGGGGATTTCTATTTCCAGAAGACTAGCTTGGAGAGCCTTAGTGATAGAAGGCAATTCTCAAATCATAATAAACACAGTGAAGAATCTTTCCAATGGAACTCCACTAAACAAACTCACAAAACACTAGCAACTAGATTAGCTAAAAGAACAGTTGAGAGACTCGCTGAAATCCTTTGTTGCATTTAAAGTAAGACATATAAGAAGAACTGGCAACATGTTTGCCGTCGGACTTGCTAATCACGGGGTTGAAGGAAAAAATGAAATCGTGGATCTTCGCTAGAATCTCTTCCAAGCTCAACCCCTTAGAGATAACATCATCAAGATCTAGGAGCAGGACTTCAACTCTAATGGCGGGTGTTCATGAGGGAAAATGCACATAAAATGGAGGAGCACATGAGAGGCACGTGGTTGAACCTCATGCCACCAACTCATAGCCCCTATTATGGCCCGTGCCATATGAACCTCTCACACACTTGATTTCGAGTACTGGAGCAGGTACTACTGCAAATCATGGAATTGCAAGGATGACGGTGGAAGAGAGCAGATTCAAAGAGGAGGAAAACATGTGAACCGATCAACCCGTCTTGAGAAATTATGGCCGGGATCCTGAAGGACAACCACTTGGGTACTAGACCTCACCCTCCAGCTTGTGTAATCATGGTAAGGCCACGTTTATATGGAAGTTGATTTCTCAGTTCGATTTCATTTGCAATCTTTAGTTTTATCGATTTAGTCTGTCTAGTTTATGGTATAGTGAGGGCCTCCTGCCCTTTCCCCTCTGACCATCCTTGGGTGCAGAATCCTCAGTGGTATCCTTCTCACTCTCATGGGTTGAACACCTCTCTCTTCTCCTTGGCATTGTGTTCCATCCCTGATCATATTTGGGGGGAGCGCCATCTGTGCAATTTCTCTCTCGATCTCTTCGAGCTCTTAACCAAACCCTCCACTTCTGTGATTAAGAACTCTCACACTTCCCTCTATGCATTTTCTCTACCCGGACACCTTTGGCCTGTGCTCTCGTCTCAGTGCACAGGACACACCTCTTCTCTAATTTTTAATCCCTCCCTGCTGTTTAGCATCAAGATGCCTCCACAACCTCGTCGATATAGACATAGGAAATCCAAGGAGGCAAGCTCCTCGGCCTTATCTCCAGCCACCCCATCCTGAATTATGAGGAATATTGTCAAGACTACTTGTCTTTACAAAGATCATACTCTGAAATAAATTAAAGAGGAAATAGAAGAGATTGAAGCTGATGCAAGAGTAACCGGACACTACACACCTTATGAAGAGGTACGCAAGGATTTTGAAGCATTGCTTCTAGATCCAGGCTAACCTCGTGGCCGTGTTGCTCTGTACATGAAATGCTAGACATGGCTTGGCACCAAAAATTTCTCATGAGAACGCCCTGCTTGAAAGAGGAAAATCTCATCAACCCATCCTCCTCCAACTGGATGAGATAACTAGAAATGTGCAGCAGATTGCTTCTCATCTAGACATCAGATTGGATTCCGGCATTGAAGCTCCTTCAAGCCCGGGTGTTAAGTAGGCATCTGAATAATTTCAGTTGGTTCTCTGTTTGTTTGTTTTTTTATTTCCTTTTGAAATCTTGGTTTATGAAGAATAAAAGCAGATTTATTCACAAAAACTTAGTCTGTAAAGATTCAATCTAATTTCTTTTCTAGGTAGACTGATAGAGACCTCTCTATAAAGAATTTGGATATGTTTTCCCTCTATTGGGAGGGTCCAAATTCTTTCCTTTTGGCCTGTTTTCCCTTTGTAGGGAGGGATTTGAACTTGATGTGAACTATTATCCTTTTTTGGCAATAGAAGGATTTACTACTAGCTTACAAAAAAAAACAATCTTTCCCCATAAACCGTTGTCGAAGAAACTCTTCCACATACTCCTAGCACATAAATCTCTACTAAACCAACTCAGTTTTTTATACCCTAGCCCCCCAAATACTTGGGTTTAGAAATGATTTCCCAGTAAGAAAGATGATATTTCAAAATATCCAAGCTGCCAACCCAAAAAAAGTAGAAAAAATTCTTTCTAGTAACAAAAACAACAACATCGAGAATGATAAACATAGAGAACCAATAAACATGAATATTCTGAAGTACAACACTGACTATCACTAGTCTCCCACCGACCAACAACCACCTGAATGACGAAAATAAATTTTTTCTCTGAACTTTCTGAATCAACCATCCCCCGTCTTCTTTCTTATATCCAATTGGTTTCTAAATATAACCAAGATACTTGATACCACTATCTAAATATGACATATGATAAGGAAATAAGGAAGCAATTTATTCTCTAATGCCCAAATCATAACAAAAATAAACAAAGTTTGATTTTTAGGAATTGTTAGCCATACCTGAGGCATCACATAATATAGTAATAATAGAATGAAAATGTTTCCATTCAATACTATAAACATACCCAAATAAAGGAACAACGTCCACAAACAATAGGTGTGATAAAGAAAGAGATCTAACCAAATTTGTGCCTTTTATCAAGTTCTGCTCTTTAGCCGCATTAATAAGGCAACTAAGGCCTTAAATAACCAAAAGAAACAAGTATGGAGAAAGTGGAAAGCCTTGTCTGAGTCCTCTATTACCACTGAAAATTGTATTAGGTGATCCATTGACAAAAATCTAGTAGAGGTAATGCAGGCCATTATCCAAATTTTAACCTTAGTAGGAAGACCAATTTGAATGAGAATGAATCTCAAATATATCCAATCAACTCTGTCATAAGCCTTGATGAGACCCATTTTAATAATAGAAGCATTTAATTTCTTTTATTTTATAGAGTGTACACACTCCTCAGCAATCCCTACAACATCCAAAATTTGCCTATTTGAAAAAAAACCAAAATATAAACCTCCCTAGTACACGTTTAATTCTATCAAAATTTATCTTTGTAATAATTATTTGTTTGGAAAGCATATGTTAACATTGAATATATGTATGTTCAAGAAAAGTAGTGTAAGGTGGATAAAGAAAAAAGTAGTATGTTTTTTGTTTTTGTCCATACATAAAATAAGAAAAGTATTAAAAGCACAATAAGTGTAATTTTTTTTTAAAATGGTTAATAATAAATATGTGTATTTGCAAAGAAAGTATAAATTACTACCATAGGTCAAGAAATGCATGAACGTGATTGCATGTAAATAAAAGGATTGCATGTAAATAAAAGGAGACATACATAAATGTACATGATATAACACATTGTAAGTAGCTATATGTATATATAAAAGTAAATAAAGAAATGGCATGCAAGCAAATTACAAACATGGTATAGGCATTTTGTAATTGAATGTAAATTTGTTTCATTTATTTTTGTTAATTGAAAGAACACATTGTAAGTAGCTATATGTATAAATAAAGAAATGACATACAAGCAAATTACAAACATGGTATACGCATTTTGGAATTGAATGTAAATTTGTTTCATTTATTTTTGTTCGTTGAAAGAAGGGCATATGTTAACATCAAATGTTAATATTGAATATATGTATTTACAATAAAAGTAATGCTAAATGTATCTACAATAAAAGTATTGCTAAACAATGGTATTGTAGAGTAGAACAAGGATATAGTCAAATAAATGCAATAAAAGGAATGCAGGTAAAGCGTGGGAAAAGTTGAATATAAATATATATATTACTAAAGTAAACAAAATTATATTAGAGTAGATTCAAATGTAGGAATTGTAGTTATAATAATTTGGAATGGAATATGTTTGCTTGCATGTATGGCAAAGCTTGCTAAGAGAAATATATATATATATATATAAACTATTACAAAAAACAAGGTAACACAATGTTTGTAAATGCCTTTTATGTGTGGCACAATTGAGTAATTTCAAGGAGTAGTAAGTAGTTGTTTACCGCAAAGTCAAGATGCCCAGAGCATATGATGATGACCTTCAACTGAGGCTTGTATTTAAATGTTTCTATTTTGATAGAAAGTGTAGCAAGAGTTTTATGCATTCAACCTTAGAGAAGATTTCTTTGATGGAGGAAAGATCAAAAGAAACTAATTGTAGATCCTTTGTAGCGAGACCAAGGAGTTCAGTGGATGCATCGTTGAACATGATGATAAAGTCAAGAGA
Organism: Pseudotsuga menziesii; assembly: GCA_001517045.1. Taxonomy (NCBI): domain Eukaryota; kingdom Viridiplantae; phylum Streptophyta; class Pinopsida; order Pinales; family Pinaceae; genus Pseudotsuga; species Pseudotsuga menziesii. The sequence continues at coordinate 312,953 of LPNX010185971.1, read as the reverse complement.
GGCAGTGTCATCCTGAAGCTTCAATTTGAGCAAATAGTTGTAGTCACAATTAGAAAAATCAACCTCGCATTTGGGACAATGCCAACCATTGGTAGCATTCTTAATGATTTTTTTCATGCATAGTTTTGAATAAAAAATCAAATGGCAAGAAAGGTAGTAGAAGTTGTCAAGATTAATCTGTGTTATGGTAGCCTTTACTAAAACCCATTTAACTCTTTCAGAAGTACATATGCTTGCAACTTCAAGAAGGGATTTTTTCTTGTTCATATGCTTAAGAAAATTTGTTTATTGTGTAGTTAAGGATGGGGATGAAATATGGAATCCCTCTTTTTCAAACCATTGGGAAAGCCTGTGTTTTTTGGGTATATATGAATTTCTGAGAACGACGGTTTGGAAGTAGTACCAACAATCTTACCATTAAACTCGGGTACATGACCTCCCTTTATTGTAAAAACATGGTTGGCATTTTCAAAGCATAAGGAAGCTAGTTCATGTCCTTCTACCCCACAATGTTCTCCCCACAATTAGAGGAAATTTGGGGTCTAAAATGGGCCTCCTAAGGAAAATAATAAAAAAAGCCACATCACACTACAAATATGCCATGTTAGATTAAATCTAATGAAAATCTAATGAAAGTCAACCTAAATCGTCTCATTAATGGTAGTTGACAACTATATTGAGTTAATGTAGAGTTAAGAGATATTGATTAAAAATACTAGTGAAATATTTAGATTCTTGTGCACACATAATAAATGATAGGAAACTTTTAAATTTTATATTATTATTTTTTTAAATGAATAGACCACTACTTTTTATATATTTAACAAATGTAAAACTCAAATATATTCATTTATAATGAAAAATATAATTATAATAGTATTAAAAAAAAAATCACTATTATTTTTTAATATAAATTTTATATTAATTCATATAAAAAATATTACATCACATAAAATAAAAAACAATAAACTATGTATATTCATATTATTTTTTATATTAATATAAAAAAAAAAATTGTGGTTTAATGGGTAGGTAGGTAAGAGAGAAAAAAAGCAAAATCAAATTTTATTATAATTTTATTAACATTAAAAATAGTTTTTATTTTTTATTTTGTTAGTATTTAAATGTTTTATTTATTTTTGAATGTTATAATTAAATATATTTATTTTTAAATATTATTTAATAATATTAAAAATACTAGATATCTTGTATTTAGTATTTCAAGATAAGTCTATTTAAAATTAAAGAATATTTAGTTTTCTTTTTAAAAAATTGATTAATAAATGTTTTTAGTATTTCAAAATGCTTCCACTACAATTTTAATTAATGCGAAGGTTATGTTTTAGAGGAGTTGGAAGTAGTGATCAAATAAAATATTCTATCTTTATTAGTTAAAGTTTATTTATCTTATTTTGAGGTGATCTTTTCAAGAACTTAACCAAGGCGAGGTTGATGTGGAGTTAGCTATTGTCAAATAAAAATATGACACATAAGCATTATGTGTCCAACTCAACCATAATGGTTGACCAAAGATATTGAAATTCTATTGGTTTAAAAATTCAATTCAATCCAGCTCATCCATGGCACAGTTTTTAAAAGGCTCATTTTAGACCCCAAATTTCCTCTAATAAGTGACAAAATAATGTCCATGTTATAACCTGATATGTCCTTTTATATGGATTGTTTTCTTAATAGTTTATGACCCATCTTTCCTATGTATAAGGTAGGGGATGTATTTGTGGCAACATCAACGGTGTCAACAATGGCACTGACAACAGATGATTTGATGTCATTTAATTGTTTCGAAGTTGAAATGCATTTGGGGAAGTAAAATATTTTCTAGTGGAAATTGTTGGAAAATGGAGCTTGGTTGCAAGAATATCTCCTATTCATTTGTAAGATGGTTATAGATCTTGCTTATTGGTTTGATAGTGCCTTTGGAAATGAGGTAGACATGTCCAAGCAACCCCTGATCATAAAAAAATCTACAGAATCATTAAAGCAAGTGATGTGTATTGTGCCCCAATCCTTACCAACAAAGTCAAATCTGAACACCTTTGGAGGGCCTTTTTGGTTGTTGAAGTGGTGAAGGGTTGATTTATCCTTAACACGACTCTTTATGGACTAGTTTATGTTGTAGGGGCGCATCGACAGGAATTGTTGTTGCAATAGTGGATGTTGAAGCACTTTGAAGAAGTGTGCATTATTTCTTTTGAGGTGGTTCCTGCATTGAAGAGCATGGGGCAATCGTTTTTTGAGAGCAGAAGGGAGAGATATAACAGTTGGGTTTCCAATCAATGATATGGAGGGTTTGATGACCGCAAAATATTGTAATAAGATAGACTTGTGAAAGGAAAAAAAAATAAATAGGAAAACAAAGAAGGAATGGTTGGCATGCAATGGAGAAAAATTTAGAACATAGTAGTAGAAGAAAAAGGAAGCTTGTAACATGCAATGGCCAAGAACTGCACATGTCCATGTCTTAAGGTGTATAATAGAGCCTTGTTGAAGTTTCATTAAGTGATGAGGGCATTGAAATTTAATGGAAGCATGGTGTGGTGCATGTGTGTCCCATCAGAGCTTGTTGTTTGGTAACACATGGTTGATTTGTGAATATATTTGACTTGATCCACACCAACAATATGCAAGAACAGTTGCATGTTAGAGGACAATGCAAGTAGTAGTTCAATGGCATGTTCAGTCAGAGGGGTGGCAATTTATTTTTGACCTGGGAGGAACAAGAAATTACAAGGCACGCAGGTGTAAAGGGAGAGTAAAAAGAGGGGGCACAAATGTAGAGAACCATAAAAATTAAAATGATATTGTGGTGATAAGACAAATAGAATGACATATATAAATAAAGGGTGTTAGTAGTTATGTATTTTTTTTATGTTTAGCAAGCAAAAAGTGGGGTTATAATAAAATTCACCAACATTTTGGTAAAATAAAGCCACATTTGACCAAAGCAATCCAACATGTCATAAATCGAAAGATGAAAAGAAGGTAGGTTTTTATGAACAACAAAATACCTAATATTAATACTAATTCTTACTATTTTGTCTGTGTCTTTGTCCATATATAAGGCTAAATCAAAGATATCACCTATATTGTCATTAGGGACACAACATAAATTTAGGAATTAAAGATGAAAAAAAGTGAAATGTTCTCACTGAACCGGGCTATGAAATTATTGTATGTGTATAAATCCATGAAACATTTAACTCAAATTAATTTAATAAGATAAAGTATAGGTCCATTAAAAATATGACTTAAATAGAACAAAATATTTTGTGTCATAACGTTGTTGAATTAATGAAATCCATAAAAAGTAAATATACTAAAATAAAAAGATATTAAAAAATATTGCATTCAAAATGTAAGTTCTCCATTATAGAGGTTTCTAAAGCCACATAACAAAACCATTTACATGTTGCCAACAACCATAATCCTTATTTGGCGCAATACACATTTCTGGAGTGCCTTAAACATACAAAACGATCAAATCACTCAAAACAATCTCTGAAAGTAATTGACATAAGCAATCTTTATAAAATGGTAAAAGAAAGACAATAGTCAACCATATAATTCCATTCAATAATGACATGTGTTTTTATTATTATTTTCTTTCAGGGTGGCACAAGGAATATTAAGAAAAGGGTGCGAGTATATATGTATTTTTTGGTTGTTTGGCCAGCAATAAGCACAGGTTTACAAAAAAATCAACAAAGTTTTGGTATAAAAAAAGCCACATTAGATCGTAGCAAGCCAAAGGGACATTTATCAAAGGATGGAAAAGGTGCAAATTTTTTGAGGGGGACAATTTGGTGTGAAGGCCATTCAAAGCAATCTCAGTTAAAATAATGTGTTACAATCTTAATGTGTATAAATCCATGAAACATTTAACTAAAAATAATCTAATAAGCTAAAGTATAGGAAAGGGAAATTCGAAGAGATGCAAATTGTCTAATAATCTAATTATTGTGGATTGTCTTCAATCTGTTTGTACTAATACAAGGAAAACCTAGAAGATATCAAGGTCCTACAGAGAGGGGACTCTAGACAATACTCACAATTATTTAATATGAGGATGTGTGTAGCCTAATACATAGTTAGAAGGAGTTGAATTATCTTGCTTATGTAAAAAAACTATTAGTCGAACCAAAAATCTTAGTATTCATTCAAGCTGATTAGTATTATAAAGAATTTTATGTATAGTTAATTAATATAGAAAATTATGAACACAATGTAATAACTAGTATTATATAAAATTTTATGTATAGTAAGTTGATATAAAAAGTTATGAATACAATGTTAAAGAGATAAATAGATAATACTAATAAAAAGTACAATGCAATATATATCTATATTAAACTTGAAAGTCAATTTTTTGAATAAGTTATTAAATGTTATGTATATTTATATTAAAATTTTTACTCAATTTGGAAGATGATCTGCACAACACGTCAACGCGATATGAAGACAACTGCATATATGAAGTATTCAAAACATTTTGTGCATTGCATGTGGAAAACCTCCCATATGCACACATAATTATTAGTCAAACATCCAAGTGCACAATCAAGTTCATAATTGTCATCAATTGCTCGACTATGTGTGTTTCAAAGCACTAAGATAAGTGTCAAAGTGTGCCCAGAACATGTACATGTGCTATGCATGAACACATAGTCTCAAGTTGATTTTATTATATTGAATGTGTAAGAGAAGCAGGTCTTTCAATGGTTGTCATCTTGGCATAGTTACAGGTGAAGGCTTGTGTTGGAAATTACCTGTCAATGACACAAAAACCATGGATAAATTGAACTCCAATTACAACTGGTTTGTTGTATAAAATATTTTTTGGTTCAAGTCTTCCAATTTGAAATTATTGAAACTGACATGTCCCCATCCCAATGAGACTACTAGTCGACTATGTTTCACCCACCTATTAGTTCCCTATGTTGGGAAGGAGGCATTAAATATTGCAATAAGGGACCTATGGGACCCAAGAGAACCTTAGTTTGTCATTTACACATTACATTGGGTTATACAAATAATAAATAGAGAGAAAATAAAGTGGCATTTCTTCATAAGAACATTTGGAGGTTCATGGAGACCTTGGGTGACTAGATTCTTCCTTACACCTGTCATGACTTAGCCCCAAATTCAAAATTATGAGTAATGGAACATTATTGGAAGGTGAAGAGGTGTCAAGTAACATATCATGAGCCTAAGGATTCAAATGGGTGAAGAGGAGTAACTCCCCATATAAGAGGAAGAGGCTAGTAATAAATTAGGTGCCACTTGGAGAGAGATTCCCTACGTTTTATGACAACAATGATGGAAGATTCTATGACAAGTCAGACCTGATTGCAGACCTATGGCAATATGACATGTCATGGCTAAGAATACCCTCCAAGAGGGTGCACTTGGGGCTTGGTGGCATCAATTCGAATTTGGAGGAAGATGAAGGGTAGAGGAGAAGGACAAGTGTCATGGAGGCTACTAAACATCAAGGATGAGTTGGAGGAAGCCCATGGGAGTGAATTCGACCTTGGAGGGCCTTAGGATGGTTATAAAAATATGTCATGAGGAATGAGAATAGATTTTTATCATTTGAGAATTTTACTTTGGAATTTTTCAAAACCTTAGCTTGTCCATTGCACGGTGAGTGCTCACTTACCATGCTAGGCCAATTTTGAGAGAGTGAGATTCTCAACCAAGTTGGATATGGGAGCAAGTCAACACTTGGGAGTGGTAGTAGTTTACCTCATGTTGAGAAGAAGACCAATGGAGAAGCCATTTTTTTGAAGACTGGTGTTGATGTATTTGTGACTTCGGAATGTATTCACTTATATATTTTATGTATTGTACCCCGATGTTCCTATCAGGAAGTATTTGTAATGTAATTGAGTGATGTCATACCTCGATGTTCCTATCGGGAGAATCAATAATGTAAAAAAGTCATGTAAAGTCATAGAGGGTAACCCTCCTTATTGTTCAAGGGTTAAAGTGCCCATAGTTTTGGGGCACTAGGGTTATTAGACTCTCCTAGAGAAGTCGTCCCTGGTAAGTTATTGTCAAGTCGGGAATTGGTATAAATAGAGAGTGAGCCTCTCTATTTATCACACAGTCACTCAAACTCAGTTTTAGCACGAGTGAGAGAGAGAAGCAGTTGGGATAAGAGAGAGAACAACTATCGGAGATCAACTTACTGTCTTTGGGTTTTACTGATGCTATTGGTTCCTATTCTATCTCTGAGGAAGTTGCAGGGTTTTCTTGTTTACGGTTTCCCTAAGGAAAATATTTGTGTTTGTTGTCTCTTGTGATTGATTGTTGTGCATGTTATTCTCTCATATAAGATCTTGAAATAATACTTTCTATATTGATAAAAAATCTAACATGGTATCAGAGCTAACCTGAGAAGAATACAATGTGCAGCTGCGGAAGCTAGGGCTTCTTACTTTTTGGGTCTCTCTCCACAATCCATCAGCAAAAGGAGGCTAGGTTGAACCTCCATTGAAGGGCGCATCTTTCTGTCGAAGTAGAACCTGATTCTGAGGATTTTTAGTTTTTGACCTACCACTACATCGAGAAATTAAGGCTTTTCACTGAAGAGGAATTTTTGAGTGAGCCCAGGCTAGGATTGCTCTCCTCCTCAAAATCGAAGTTTAGAGACAAGAATCAAGGTTTTTGGTTGGGTATAACTTCGAGAAAGTCAAACCCTAATTTGTCTTGGAACCAAAAAACCAGCATTGTAGAAGATCAGCTCTAGATCCAGTTTTCAGCTTCTCAAATTGGTAAGATATAAATATTTTATATTTCCATTTGAGGTTCTCTATTAAGATGTCTCATCAAACCAAGCTTGATGAAAATATTGAGGGAGCTGATAACTTTCGAGCTTGGAAGTATAGGATCTCCTTGGTTATGGAAGAAAATGAGTTGGACTCTTACATCAATGAAGAGGTTCCAGTTCCAGAGGGAGATGAGGCTAAGGCCTTACACAAAAGAAATTGGTCATGGCTAAGAGAATTATTGCTGATTCAATCAAGGATCACCTCATACCACAAGTGTCCTCCCTAAAGACACCTAAAGCAATGTTTGATGCCTTGACCAAACTGTTTGAAGGAAATAACATAAATCAAAAGATGACTTTGATGAACCAGTTGAAGAATGTGAAGATCCAGAATGCGAAGACTATACAGTCATACTTCACAAGGGTCTCTCAAATCAAAGAACAACTTGAAGCAATGGATAAAGAAGTGGAGAATGTAGAAATTGTGATGACCACCTTGAATGGTCTCCCTAGATCATGGGACTCCTTCATTCAAGGGATTTGTGCTAGAAGAAAGCTAGTCACCTTCAGTAGACTGTGGGAAGAGTGCTCACAAGAAGAAGCTCAAATAGTAGCCCGAGAAGAAAAGATGGGAAGTGAAGATCAAGCTCTCACAGTACACGCCAAGAAAAGAAGAAGGGAATATCATCATTCCAAAGGTAAGCATTTCAACTCTAGAAAATCTAACAAGGATATATCTAAATACATATGATTTACATGTGGTGAAAGATGACACTTTGCAAGAGATTGTCCCAAGAATAAGAATAGCTCTCACAAGAATAAAGGAAGCAAGAGAAGACATCATGCTCATGCTGTAGAGGATGATGAACCTTCCACAAAGAGAATCAGACAAGAAAGTGATGATTCTTCAAGTGATGAAGAATATGTTTTGATTTCCGTTCTCACAGGAAATATCACACATGGAAGCAATGATTGGCTTATAGACAGTGGGGCTTCCAAGCATATGACAGGATTCAAAGAATCCTTTGTGAAACTATCTGAACATGAGTCACCTCACAAGGTGAAACTTGGGGATGACTACCAGTATCCAATAAAAGGTAGCAATGAATCCTCCTATAAGCTAGACTCTGGAAAGTCTATGAAGATGAAGGATGTCTTGTTTGTACTAGGACTAAAGAAGAATATCCTCTCCATATCTGCATTGGATGCAAAAGGCATAAGGGTCGCATTTGTAGATGGCCAATTTATTATGTGGCCAAAGGGAAAGACTATAGATGATGACGTTGTGATTGGAGAGCAAGAGGGTGGATTATACAAACTGAAGGGCCAACCAGAACAAGATTTGGTCCATGACTTAGTAGATCCAAATGAACTTTGGCATAGAAGGCTTGCACATGTGCACTACAGAGCACTACCACTTGCAAGCAAAGCTGTTGAAGGTCTTCCAGAAATACAGACAAAGCATGAAGGTGTTTACAAAGGATGTGCGAAAGGAAAGAACACAAACAAGACATTTCCAGGTAGCGAGATCAAGGAAAAAGGAACCTTGGAAATCATCCACTTCGATGTATGCAGTCTGATGTCATCTAGTTCATTAAGTAGGTATGTATACTATGTTTCTTTCATTGATGATTTTTGTAGGAAGACATGGATATACTTCTTGAAGAAAAAAGATGAAGTATTCAACAAGTTCAAGGAATTCAAATCCTTGATCGAGAACCACACAAAAAAGAAGATCAAGACCTTTTGATCAGAAAATGGCGGAGAATTCACATCAAATGAATTCAAAGAGCTATGTAGAGATTCAGGGATTAAGAGGGAGTTAACCACTCCATATACTCCACAACATAATGGGGTTGCAGAAAGGAAAATAGAATGATCATGGAAACTGCCCTTGGAAGCTGCAAGGGAAATGCTTCATGATCAAGATCTTCCCATGCATCTATGGGTAGAAGCTTCCAGAATAGCGGTATATGTACAGAACCGTACTCCACACAGAGTACTCGAGAACAAGACACCTGAATAAGTATTTTTCGGCAAGAAACCAGAGGTCAGAATATTCGGCTGTCATGTGTACATACACATTCCAAAAGAAAAGAGGACAAAGTTAGATCCTTCTGGAAAGAAGGGTACATTTGTGGGATATAGTGAAAGATCGAAAGATTACAGAATATACTTCCCAGGATTCAAGAAGATCAACATAAGTAGAGACGTAACATTCGATGAAGATTCAGCTTACAACAAATCCAGAAAGAGACCAGTTGAAGACTCTGAAAAAACAGAAGTACCTAGAATTAAAGATACAACTATGAACGATGCAAATCAAGATGAAGATCGAGAAATAGAATAACCCCATGAACATGTAGATCTATCCCAAGAGAAGAATCCTCACAAGAGGAAACTTGCATGGGTACGAGAGGCTATCCAAGGTGCAGAAAGATATGGGGCTCTAGCAGAAATGCACAAAGAGAGGAAAAGAACCAAGTCCTGCTTTGGTTATGTAGCACTGTTATGTGACATAATTGACAAAGAACCTTCCAACTATGAAGAAGCAACAGAGAAGAAAGAATGGAAGGATGCTATGATCGAGGAGTACTAGTTGATCATGAAGAATGATGTCTGGGATGTTGTCCCTAGACCAGAGGGGAAGTCTGTTGTGACTTCCAAATGGATCTACAAGATCAAGCATGTTGCAGATGGTAGCATAGAGAAACATAAAGCAAGATTCATGGCTCGTGGCTTCTCCTAGAAAGAAGGAATAGATTATGAAGAAAATTTTGCACCTGTAGCCAAATACACTTCCATCATATCAGTACTTGCTCTGGCTACAGTGATGAAATGGAAGATACACCAGATGGATGTCAAGACTGCTTTCTTGAATGGTGTAGTGGAAGAGGAAGTGTATGTGGAGAAGCCACTCGGTTTTGAGACACATGACATGTAGACTCATGTGTGTAAATTGAAGAAAGCCCTATATGGTTTGAAACAGGAACCTAGTACATGGTACGGAAGAATTGACAACTTCCTATCCAGTTTGGGCTTTACTAAGAGCAAAGCAGATTCCAACCTTTACTACAAGGTTGAAGAAGGGAACCTAGTGATACTCCTACTATATGTAGATGATCTGTTTGTAACAGGTGTGGATGGGTTGATTGATGATACAAAGAGGAAGCTTGCTGTTGAGTTCGAGATGAAGGAATTGGGTATGATGCACTAATTTCTAGGCATGGAGGTGTGGCAGAGTACAAATGGAATCTCCTTGGGAGAAGGGAATTATGCGGTAGAGATCCTGAAGAGGTTCGGGATGATGGACTGCAAGGCCATGACCACACCTATGGCATCGAACCTGAAGCTACTGAGTGATGCTTCATCAGAGATGGTTGATGCTACAATGTATCATTAGATGATTGGGTCCTTGATGTACCTGATGAATACAAGACTTGATATTTGCTTTGCGATGAACACATTGAGCCAATTCCTAATTGATCCAGGACATGTTCACCTGATTGCTGCAAAGAATATTCTGAGGTACGTAAAGGGTACAGTTGATTATGGGCTTAGGTATGAGGTAGATTAGAAGATTAACCTGGAAGCTTATGTTGATTCATATTGGGAAGGTAGTGCCATCGATAGGAAGAGAACTTTAGGGTGCTACTTCAGTATGGGATCAGGGGTGATCTCTTGGTTTAGCAGGAAACAGTCTTGCATGGCACTGAGTATAGCCTAAGCAGAGTATGTCGCAACTTGTTCGGCTAGTTGTGAGGCAGTGTGGTTGAGGAAGCTACTATCTGACTTATTTGATCTCCAGTTGGATGCTAATTGTATATATTGTGACAACCAAAGTTGCGTGAAGTTGTCGGAGAACCCGGTGTTCCATGACAAGTCGAAGCATATCGAGATCAAATATCACTATATTAGGGATATGGTGCAAAGAGGAGCAGTGAAGCTCCAATATGTTGCGACGGACAAACATATAGCTGATGTGTTGACCAAGCCATTGGCCAGAGTGAAGTTTGAGTACTTCAGGGAGAAGCTTGGTGTTCTCCAGATTGAGGTTCCCTCCAAGGGGAGGTGATGAGTCTGAGAGAATTTCTAACATGGTAGGATTGGTTCCTTCCATGGTCAGATATAAGTGCAGGAGCCATTTTGACATGGTGGTAGGCTGGGCCTTCCATGGTCATATGTAAGTGCAGAGCCATTCTGACATGGTGGCAGGCTGGGCTTCCCATGGTCAGATGTAAGTGCAGAGCCTTTCTGACTGGGTCAAATGTAAGTGCAGAGATTTTCTGACTGGGCCATATATAAGTGCTAATCCTTTCCGACATGGTGGCAGGATGGGCCTCCCATGTTTGGATATAAGTGCTGAGCCTTTCCGACATGGTGGTGGGTTGGGCCTCCCATGGTTGGATATAAGTGTTGAGCCTTTCTGACATGGTGGCAAGCTAGGCCTCCCATGGTCAGATGTGAGTGATGGGCCTTTCTAACTGGGTCAAATGTAAGTGCTGGACAAGCCTTTTTGACATGGTGGCAAGTTGGGCCTCCCATGGTCAGATGTGACTGCTAGGCCTTTCTAACTGGGTCAGATGTGAGTGTTGGGCATGCCTTTTTGACATGGTGGTGGATGTGTTCCTCTCATGGTCAGATGTAAGTGTTGGGTGGGCCTTTCTGTCTAGGGTCAGATATAAGCACTAAAGAAGATCTACCTGGAGGCTAGGCCTACAACCAACATAAAAAAGGGCTGGCTCTGTAGAACTTCCTATGATGAGTAGAATTGAGAGATAGCACCAGTTGATCGAGATAGCGGAAGAAGTGATGATGATGATCCAGTGATGATCCAGCTTTGATGATGATCCAGTTTCGATGATGATCCAGTGATGATCCAATGTTGATGATGATCCATATTTGATCTAGAGAAGAAGACTTGTGCTGATGAATTGTGTCAAGAGAATACCTTCCTAGTTAAGAAGGAGTGTTGATGAATTTGTAACTTTGGAATGTATTCACTTGTATATTTTATGTATTGTACCCCGATGTTCCTATCGAGAAGTATTTGTAATGTAATTGAGTCATGTAATACCTGGATGTTCCTATCAGGAGAATCAATAATGTAAACAAGTCATGTAAAGTCATAGAGGGTAACCCTCCTTATTGTTCAAAGGTTAAAGTCCCCGCAGTTTTGCGGCACTAGGGTTATTAGACTCTCCTAGAGAAGTCGGCCCTGGTAAGTTATTGTTAAGTCGAGAATTAGTATAAATATAGAGTGAACCTCTCTATTTATGACACAGTCACTCACACTCATTTGTAGCGCATGAGTGAGAAAGAAGGAGCTGGGATAAGAGAGAGAACAACTGTCGAAGATCATCTTACTTTTTTTGGGTTTTATTGTTGCTATTGGTGCCTATTCTATCTCTGAGGAGTGGGGTTTTCTACTTTATGGTTTCCCCAAGGAAAATATTTGTGTCTATTGTCCCTTGTGACTGATTGATGTGCATGTTATTCTCTCAGATAATATCCTAAGATAATATTGTCTAAATTGATAAAAAATCTAACAACTGGACCTCATAACTGACCTCATGAGTTCAAGAATCAGAATAGGCTTGCAATACCTAAGTTTTTAGAGTCTAAAGAAGGCCCTTACAATACTTATGATGTGATGGAAGCAACAAATGATTGGCATCAACTAAGTGATGAATGTAGGAAAGTCCTACCTTTCGATCAGTTCATTAGAGCCTCTCTTTAGTTTAAGCAAGGAGGAAGCGAGTGTAGGGAACCTCCCATTAATCATGAATTAAGATACACCATGGGAAAAGTAAATATTCCATCCTTTGATGGTTCCTCACAAATGTCTGCTAGTGTTTGGTTGTAGAAATTAAGTGTGTATTTTAAGTTAAATCCTATGGTTGAAGAAGATGCATTGAAAATAACCATTTTGCATCTTGAAGGGGAAGCTAGTGATTGGTGGTTCCATGGTATTGTAACCTTGGGACACAATCATATTTTATCTTATGATGGTTCTACAATGCATTAATGGAGATATTTGAGAGGAAAGATCTTGAACTTCCTTTCAAAGAACTAGTGCAACTGAAGCAAGTAGGAACTCCTGAAGCATACATCTTAGAATTTGAAAATATTTCAGTAATGGTTTCTGATGTATCTATGCCTAGGTTAGTTTTATTGTTTATTGAAGGGTTGAAATAACCTTTGTGAGGGCTCGTGAAAGCCCACAATCCTGCCACTTTGAAGGATTCCATGACTTTGACAAGTGATTTGCAGAATGTGTTGGCAAGAACCAAATACCCCCCACCGCCAAATTTTCCTTCCAAGTTAAAGGAAGGAAAGAAACCATGGAAAAATGACTCCTCTAAAAAATAAAATAAAGGAGAGCCAATAAAAGAAAAACTTTGAAGAAATAAGCTATGTTTAACATGCCAACAACCTTGGGTTTCAGGACATAGATGTGCCAAAGGGAAGGCACACTACATTGAAGTTTTCTCTGAAGATGATGAAGAGGGGGAGGAGGAGTAGGAAGAAAAAATTTCAGCCCAATAGGAAGGGTATGAAATATAAAAATAAGAACAACCCACTCCTGATAAAGGAAAAATTGCAGCACTCTCAGGTGTACCTAGATTCCACACCTTGAGGCTCAAGGGTAACATACAAGGCCAAAAGGTCACGGTTCAAGTGTATGGAGGGGCCTCTCATAAATTCATATATGTAGCCTTTGTGGAGAGGAAAAATTTAAAAGCTGAAAATTTTGATGGTTTCATAGTCATCAATCCAGGTAACAATTCTATGTACCACACTAAATGGATTCCAAAGCTTCAAGTTTCTATAGGAAATCATACTATCATTGACCATTTTTATGTAGTGAATGTGGCTGATACAAATGTGGTTTTGTGAGTACAATGGTTGTATTATTTAAAATAGCATACAGTGAACTATCAAGTCCCTAAAATAAGGTTCAAAAATCTGGAAGGGAAACCTATCTTGTTGAGGGGAATGGACACTTACCCAAATCAAGTGGTTCCCTCCCAAAACATGAGGCCTATCTTGAGGCATGGAGACATAGAATGGGTTTTTGAATGTTTAATTACATATCCTAAACCTCACCTGAAGATTTCCAATCATCCTAAGGAGATAGAGCAATTACTGAGTAAGTATGAAAGTGTTTTTGGAGACCTTCCCCAACGAATACCACCAAACAGAGGGGTGGACCATATCATTGAGTTAGATATAGGAAAACAACCTATAAAAATGCATCCCTATAGACACCCAAAAAGGATTAGAGATGCAATTGAGGAGGCTTTTAAAGAACTCCCGGATTTGGGTCTCATAAGGCCTAGTTCCAGCCCATATGCTTCTTCAGTTGTCACAGTAAAGAAAAAGGATGGAACTTTGAGGATGCACATCGATTTTAGAGAATTGAATGAGAATACAATAAAGATATATACCCCATCCCAAGGATTTATGACATCATGGATGAGATCCATCGAGCCAATTTATTCTCAAAGATTGACCTTAGATATGGTTATCATCAAATTCGAATGAGGGAAGAAGACATACCAAAGACTTATTTCAGATGCCACTATGGTCACTTAGAGTTTGTTTCCATACCCTTTGGCTTAACAAATGCACGTTCCAAATTTCGATCATGCTTGAATAATATCTTCCACAAGTACCTTCATAAGTTTGTACTAGTTTTCTTTGATGACATTATTATTGTAAAAGTTGGAAGGAACATTTGCATCATCTAGAAGAGGTATTAAAAATTATGCATGATCAATCTTTGTTTTCTAAGCTGTAAAAATGTGAGTTTGGTTTGATAGATCTCTCTTATCTTGGACACATAATTGGTAAAGGTGGTGTGAAGGTGGATATGGAGAAAATAAGAGACATCATAGAATGGCCTTGTCCCAAAATATCACTGAATTGAGAGGATTCATTGGAATTTGCACCTACTATAGAAAGTTTGTGAAGGGGTTCACTGATTTGACAAAGAAATATGCTTTCAAATGGAATGAATGGGATAAAAAATCTTTCCAAAGAGTGAAAGAGGTAATAAGCAATTGTTGTATTCTAGCCTTGCTTGATTTTGCTAAACCATTTTTATTGGAATGTGATGCATCAGGAGAGGGCATTGGAGCAGTCCTAAAACAAGGAATACACCCAATAGATTTTGAGAGAAGAAATTTACAGCCACATGATAATATTTACTCCATTTATGATAAATAAATGTTATCCATCATGGATGCTTTGATCAAGTTTAGACAATACTTGGTGGGAAACAAATTTGTGGTCAAAACTGACCATGACATCTTAAGGTACTTCCTCACTCAAAATGATCTAAATGAAAGGAAACAAAAGTGGGTGAATAATATTCAACCATTTGACTTTGATATTGAATATGTGAAGGGAAAAAATAATGTGGTAGCTGATGCTTTATCTAGAAGACCTTCTATTTCTTTGATGGATGTTGTAGAAAATTGGAAAGCCACATTAGAAGCATAGTATGCCAAGGAAAAGTTTTATTGTGAAATTTTTGATGGGAATAACCATGATAATAGGTATAAGGTGTTGGAAGGAATAATATACTACAAATATAGAATCTCTTTGGTCTCTATTTCTAGTTTGAAGGAGGAAAGTTTAAGGAAAGCTCACGATTCTCCTCTAGCAGGCCACCCTGGTTTCTTCAAAACATGTCGAATGTTGAGGGAATGGTTCTCATGGAAAGGGTTGAAGGAATATTTTCTGATGTATGTTAAATAATTAACCACATGTCGGAAAAATAAATTCGAGCACACTCATCTAGATGGCCTCTTACACCCCTTTCCTATCCCAAAACAAAAATGGGAAATCATTTCCATGGTTTTCATCACTGGTTTTCCCAAGGTATTTGGTAAGGATTGCATATTTGTGGTGGTTGATAGGTCACTAAATTTTCTCATTTATTTGAAGTTACTACCACTTTCACTGCTCCACAAGTCTCTGAGCTATTTTTCAAACAAGTTTTCAGACTGCATGGGCTTCCTAAGAGCATTGTTAGTGACATAGATAACATATTTTTGAGTGGATTTTGGAAAGAACTCTTCAAAATGGTGGGTAAAAATTTGACATCTAGCACAAGTTATCATCCACAAACTGATGGCCAAACAAATATGGTGAGTAAATGGTTGTACGGATAATTGAGGAACTATGTAAGTGGGTAGAAAAAATCATGGATAAAATGGTTGAATTTGGGCGAGTTTAGTTACAATACTACTTTTCATATGTCCATTGGAATGTATCATTTCAAATAACTTTATGGTTATGATGAATCTAATTTCATTGAACACATTTTTTTGATAGTAGAGATCCAAATGCTGAGGATTGGGTTGAAGAAATTCAATAAATTTTGAAGGCTTTGAAAGATAACTTGCAGGTTTCCCAAAATCAACAAAAACAATATGCATGCCAACATAGAGTGGAGAGGCATTTCCAAGTGAATGACTTGGTGTATTTGAGGTTTCAAACCTATAGAGAAACCACCATAAAAGGTAAAGGTTTATAAAAAATCAAACCAAGGTTTTATTGTCCCTACAAGGTGATTCAAAAGGTTGGACAAGTGGCCTATGAATTGGAGCTTCCCATGGGAAGTAAAATTCACAATGTATTTCATGTTCCATGTCTAAAGAAGGCTATAGGTCAGCATATTTCTGTTAAGATACTTTACCTCCTTTATATGATGAAGGAAAACTTGTTCTCATTCCAGAAAAAATATTGAAAATGAGGGAGAGGAGGTTAAGAAGCGGAACAATAAAAGAATACCTAGTACAATGGAAGGATTTGATGCCCCATTTGTGTGAATGATGGTTGCGCCGCATTGAGTCCATTTGATTCCAAAGAAGGGGTGAATTATTTGTGTCTCTGTAATATATCCCTGATCATATATATAAGTCTAAATCAGAATAAATACATATGTAAATGTCCCCATTTCGAAGCTTTGTTGTGACTAGTTTCCATGTGTTGATTTCCCATTGCAATGGAGTTGTGTATCTAATGTATATTGTGACTTGGATTTGATATTATATGTTGTTAGTGAGATATTAAAATGTTTTAATGTTACATATTAATTATTCTCTGTTCTGAACCATTATATACACAAATTGTGAGTCAAAGTTAAGATTTTACATGTCATTTCCCTTAAGCAAATATCAATGAGTTTATGCATTCAAATATGAAGCTTAAAACCTCTGTTGCAGAACTACTAACCATAAAAAATGACAGTAAATTAAGTCTAATATCAGTCCAAATACTCTTCTTGACAATTTTGGAGGGTCTCATAGGATTTGGAGAGCCATATCTGCTCACACCGTAGGGGGATTTGCACCATAAATTGCTAGTAATTTTACCATTTTTTCCAATGTTCCGAAATCGAGTTGCAGATATCTATAAACTGTCATAAATTTATCATAGAGTCCATTAATTTTTCCCAAGACTCCTCATATCAGTCCCTACCAAATTCGAGACCCTCTTGTGCCATTCGAATCCCCTAGAGTCAAGACTAGTCAAGGCAATTTTTCCCCAAATTATGCCTTTGTTGGGAATTTTTGAATTGGGTCATTATAGTGGTATGATAGAATGATATTATAACCTATTGGATTCCTATGTTAATTTTTCCCAATGATTATATCCCTCCATTTGAAACTGAAATTGTAGACCTTGACAGTGAAAGGGAAGAAAGTGGTGAAGTTAGTTCTTCTTACAAGGAGATTAAGGAAAAATTAGAACTGAGAGATATGGATGAAAAAGAATGTAATGAGGAACTTAATACATTCATTAAATAATATCTTGAATGTATGTCCAAACAATTTATGCAAGGGTTCAAATTGTTGGCTAGCCAACCTGGGGGCAAGTCAACACCAAGGAGTGGTAGTAGTTCACCTCATTTTGAGAAGAAGACCAATGGAGAAGCCATTTTTTGGAAGCTGGAACTCATAACCGACATAATGAGTTAAAGAATAAGAATGGACCTACAATAACTAAGTTTTTAGAGTCCAAATAAGGCCCTTAAACTACTTATAATGTGAGGGAAGCAACAAATGATTGGCAACAACTAAGTGATGAATGTAGGAAATTCCTACCTTTCGATCAGTTAATTAGAGCCTCTCTTCAGTTTAAGAAAGGAGGAAGTGGGGGTAGGGAACCTCCTCTTAATCATTAATTAAGATACATCATGGGAAAATTAAATATTCCTTCCTTTGATAGTTCCTCACAAATGTATGCTAGTGCTTGGTTGCAGAAATTAAGCGTGTATTTTCAGTTAAATCCTATGGTTGAAGAAGATGCATTGAAAATAGGCCATTTTTCATATTGAATGGGAAGATAGTGATTAGTGATTCCATGGTATTATAACATTGGTACATGACCATATTTTATCTTATGAGGGTTTCTCCAATGCATTAATGGAGAGATTTGAGAGGAAAGACCCCAAACTTCCTTTCAAAGAACTAGCGCAATTGAAGCAAGTAGGAAATCCTGAAGCATATATGTTAAAATTTGAAAAGATTTCAGTAATTATTATGATGTATATATGGCTAGGTTGGTTTGATTGTGTACTAAAGGATTGCTAGAACCTTTTTGAGGGATCGTGAAATCCCACAAGCCAGCCACTTTGAAGGATGCCATGAATTTGACAAGGGATTTGTAGAATGTGTTGGCAAGAACCAAATACCCCCACAAACCAAATTTTCCTTCCAAGTTCAAGGAAGGTAAGAAAACATGGAAAAATTACTCCTATAACAAAGAAAATAAAGGAGGACTAAGCAAATAATAACTTTGAAGAAAGAAGCTATGTTTCACATGCCAACAACCTTAGGTTCCGGAACATAGATGTGCCAAAGGGAAGACACACTACATTGAAGCAGAGGAGGAGGAGGAGGAGGAAGAAAAACTTAGAGCCTAAGTGGAGGGGTATGAAACAACAAAATATGAACAACCCACTCCTAACACAGGAAAAATTGCAACACTCCCAGGTGTACCTAGATTCCACACCTTGAGGCTCAAGGGTAATATACAAGGCCAAAAGGTCATGATTCTAGTGGATGGAGGGGCCAATCATAAATTCACAGATGCAGCCTTGGTGGAGAGGAGAAAGTTACAAGAAGAAAATTTTGATGGTTTCACAATGACCATTCCAGGCAACAATTCTATGGACTACACTAAATGGATTCCAAATCTCCAAGTTTCTATAGGAAATCATACTATCATTGGAAATTTTTATGTAGTGAATGTGGATGATACAAATGTGTTTTTGGGAGTAAAATGGTTGTATTATTTAGGAGAGAATATAGTGAACTATCAAGTCCCTGAAACAAGGTTAAAAAATTTAGAAGGGAAACCCATCTTGTTGAGGGGAATGCACACTTACCCAATTCAAGTGGTGTCCTCCCACAACATGAGGTCTATCTTGAGGGATGGAGACATAGAATGGGCTGATAAATGTTTAATTACATCTCCTCAACCTCACTTGAATATTTCCAAGCATCCTAAGGATATAGAGCAATTATTGAGTAAGTATGAAAGTGTTTTTGGAGACCTCCCCCCAAGAAGACCACCAGACATAGGGGTGGAGCATATCATTGAGTTAGAGATAGGAACACAACCTATCAAAATGCAGGACTATATACACCCAAAAAGGATTAGATATGAGACTGAGGAGGACATTAAAAAACTCTTGGATTTGGGTTTCATAAGCCTTAGTTCCAGTGCATATGCTTCTTCAGTTGTCATGGTAAAGAAAAATGATGGAACTTTGAGGATGTGCATTGATTTTATATCATTTAATAAGAAGACAATAAAGAATAAATACCCCATCCAAAATATTTATGAGCTCATGGATGTGCTCCATGGATCCAAGTTCTTCTCAAAGATTGACCTTAGATCTGGTGATCACCAAATTCGAATGAGGGAAGAAGACATACCAAAGACTGATTTCAGATGATACTATAGTCAATTTGAGTTTGTTGCCATGGCCTTTGGATTGACAAATGAACTTGCCACATTCCAATCATGCATGAAAAAATATTCTGCAAGAACCTTCGTAAGTTTGAACTAGTTTTCTTTGATGACATTCTTATTTACAGTAAAACTTGGAAGGAACATTTGCATCATCTAGAATAGGTATTAAAAATTCTGCATGATCAATCTTTGTTTGCTAAGATGTAAAAATGTGAGTTTGGTTTGATAGATCTATTTATATTGGACACATCATTGGTCAAAGTGGTGTGAAGGTGGATATGGAGAAAATAAGAGCCATCATAGAATGCCCTTGTCCCAAAAATCTCACTGAATTGAGAAGATTAATTCTAATTTGCACCTACTATAGAAAGTTTGGGAAGGGTTTCTCCCAACTCACTTAACCTCTTACCGATTTGACAAAGAAATATGCTTTCCAATGGCATGAAGGGGATGCAAACTATCTCCAAAGAATGAAAGAGGTAATACGAATTTGTCTTGTTCTAGCCTTGCCTGATTTTTCCAAACCATTTGTCTTGGAATGTGATGCATTCGCCCTAATGATTTTTCTAAACCATTTGTCTTGGAATTTGATGCATCAAGAGATGTTGGAGACATTTACCATCATACACACTCT
>LPNX010185971.1:264068-289688 GCA_001517045.1 Pseudotsuga menziesii | reverse complement strand
TGACATGTGTTTGATCTCCTTCAGTTGAGATTCAGTCATTTATTGCACTCCGACTTCAGTTAGGGTTTGGTGAGTCAATTAGGGTTTTAGTCAAGTGGTCAATTGAGTGAGATTGCATGGCAAAGAGTCAGTTAAGCTAGACTCACTCATTGAATTCGAATTGTCCCTTAGGTATTCGAATTCTTCATGGAGTTAAGCCATTGCTCAGCATTGGAATTGTAACCCTTTATTGTTTATTAAATATACAGAGAGGAAACCAATTCTGGTTTTGATTATTTCCAATTCATGAGTATTTGTTAATTATTCTTTGATGATTTTGATTCCTAATTCCTAGATCATGTACAAGAATTAATAGGAGAAGGCATTGGAGAAGTATTAAAACAAGGAAAACATCCAATATATTTTTAGAGTAGGAAGTTGAAGCCACATGATAAGATTTACTCCATTTATGATAAAGAAATGTTAGCCATCGTGAATGATTTGATCAAGTTTAGACAATACTTGGTGGGAAACAATTTTATGGTCAAAACTGACCATAATAGCTTTAGGTAATTCCTCACTCAAAAGGATATAAATGAAAGGGAAAAAAAGTGGGTGAGTAATATTCAATAATTTGACTTTTATAATGAATATGTGAAGGGAAAAAATAATGTGGTAGCTGATGCTTTATCTAGAAGACCTTCTATTTCATTGATAGATGTAGCAGAAAATTGGAAAGCCGCATTAGAAGTAGAGTATGCCAAGGATAAGTTTTCTTGTGAAATTCTTGATGGGACTAACCATGATGATATGTATAAGGTGTTGGAAGGAATCATATAGTACAAAGATAAAATCTATTTGGTCCCTAGTTCGAGTTTGAACGAGGAAATTTTAAATAAAGCTCATGATTATCCTCTAGCAGGCCACCCAGGTTTCTTCGAAACATACCGAATTTTGAGGGAAAGGTTCTCATGGAAAGGGTTGAAGGATGATTTTATGAAGTATATTAATGAATGCCCCACATTACAACAAAATAAAGTGGAGCACACTCATCCAGCTGGCCTCTTACACCCCTTGCCTATCCCAGGAAAAAATTGGGAAAGCATTTCCATGGATTTCATCACTGGTTTTCCCAAGGTATTTGGTAAGGATTGCATATTTGTGGTGGTGGATAGGGTCATTAATTTTTTCTTTTCATTAATTTTACTACCACTTTCGCTGCTGCACAAGTGACTGAACTATTTTTTAAAGAAGTTTTCAGATTGCATAGGCTTCCTAAGAGCATTGTTAGTGACAGGGATAACATATTTTTTAGTGCATTTTGGCAAGAACTATTCAAAATGGTGGGGAAAATTTTGACACCTAGCATAAGCTATCATCCACAAACCGATGGAAAAATAGAGAGGGTGAATTAATGGTTGGAAGGCTACTTGAGGAACTATGTAATTGGGTAGAAAAAAGCATGGATAAAATGGTTGCATTTGGGTTAGTTTTCTTACAATACTACTTTTCAAATGTCCATTGGCATGTCTCTTTTTAAAGAAAATTATGGTTATGATTCATCCACTTTTATTGACCACATTTTTGGTGATAGTATATCTCCAAAGGATAAGGATTGAATTGAAGAAAGTCAAGCAATTTTGAAGGCTTTGAAAGATAACTTGTAGGTTTCCCAAAATCAACAAAAACAATATGCAGAACAAAATAGAGTGGAGAGGCATTTCCAAGTGAATGAATTGGTATATTTGAGGTTTAATATCTATAAACAAACTACCATAAAAGGTAAAGGTTTATAAAAACTCAAACCAAGGTTTTATGGTCCCTACAAGTTGATTCGAAAGGTTGGAGAAGTGACCTATGTATTGGAGATTCCCATGGGAAGTAAAATTCATAATGTATTTCATGTTTGATGTATAAATAAGGATATAGGTCAGCATATTTCAGTTTCAGATACTTTACCTCCTTTGGATGATGAAGTACAACTTATTCTCATTCCATAGAAAATATTGAAAACAAGGGAGAGGAGGTTACGAAGCAGATCAATAAAAGAATACTTGGTACAATGGAAGGGTTTTACTAGTGAGGAAGCCACTTGGGAAGAGGAACAAAATTTTCAGCATACAAACTTGGCATTTCTTGAGGACAAGCAATATTGGGTGGGGAGGACTGTCATGTCCCCATCCCAATGAGACTACTAGTTGACTATGTTTCACCCACCTACTAGTTCCCTAGGTTGGGGAGGAGGCATTAAGTCTTGAAATAAGGGAGATATGGGACCCAAGAGAACCTTAGTTTATAATTTAAATATTAAATTGGGTCATAAAAATAATAAATAGAGAGAAAATAAATCAAAATTTCTTCATAAGGAAATTTGGAGTTTCATGGAGACCTTGGGTGACTAGATTCTTCCTTACACATGTCATGACTTAGCCCCAAATTCAAAATTATGAGTAATGGAACATTCTTGTAAGGTGAATAGGTGTCAAGTAACATATCATGAGACCAATTATTTGAATGGGTGAAGAGGAATAACTCCCCATATAAGAGCAAGAGGCTAGGAAGAAACTAGGTGCCACTTGGAGAGAGATTCCATGCTTTTTATGACAACAGTGATGGCATATTCTATGACAAGTCAAACCTGATTTCAGACATGATTGCATAATGATGAAAATATGACATGTCAGGTATAGAAATAGCCTCCAGTATGGAATACTTGGGGCTTGGTGGCAACAATTCGAATTTGGAGGAAGATGTGGGTTGAGGAGAAGGACAAGTGTCATGGAGGTTACTAAACATCAAGGATGAGTTTGAGGAATAATATGGGTGTGAATTAGAACTTCAAGGGACTTATTATGGTTATAAAAATATTTCATGAGTAATGAGAATATATTTTTATCATTTGAGAATTTTCCTTTGGCATTTTGGAAAGCATTAGCTTGTCCATTGCACATTGAGTGCTGTCTTACCCTGGTAGTGAGCCAATTTCGAGAGAGTGAGATTCTCATCTAAGTTGGTTGTGGGAGAGGCCAAAATAAACTATAATTTGTAGCTTCATGTAGTATTTCTACTTTATATAGGATTTTTCTATCGTTCATGACCCATCTTTCCTCCCATTCTCTCAATCCCCACTTCAATATTTCCATATTTCCTTATGATCGTGCACTTGTGTGAATGGTGGTTGCTCCCCATTGATTCCATTTGATTCCAAAGGATGGGTGAATTATTTATGGATATTTAATATGTCCCTCATAATCTCTGTAATTCGAAATCATAAGAAATACATATGCAAATGTCCACATTTCTAAGCTTTGTTGTGACTAGTTTCCATGTGTTGATTTCCCATTGCAACGGAGTTGTGTATCTAATGTATGTTGCGACTTGGATCTGATATTATATGTTTTTATTGAGATATTACAATTCTTTTAATGGTACATATTCATTATGATCTGTTCTGAACCATTATATGCACAAATTGTGAGTCAAAGTTAAGCTTTTACATGTCATTTCCCTTAAGCAAATATCACTGAGTTTATGCATTCAAATATGAAGCATAAAACCTATGTTGAAGAACTATTAACCATAAAAATGACATTTAATTAAGTCTAATAACAGTCCCCATACTCTTATTGAGTAGTTGGTAGGTTTGCATAGGAGTTGGAGATCCATTTTTGCTCACACCCTAGTGGTATTTGCACCATAAACTGCTACTAATTTTACTATTTTTTCCAATGTTCCCAAAGCGAGTTGCAGATGTATATAACCTGTAATAAAGTTATTGGAGACTAAATTAAGTGGTCCAGAGACTCCTCATATCATTCCCCACCAAATTTTAGACCCTCTTGTGACATTCAAATCCCCTAGAGTCAAGACTAGTCAAGGCAATTTTTCCCCAAATTCAGCCTTTGTTGGGAATTTTCAAATTGGGTCATTACAGTGGTATTAGAGCATGGTATTAGAACCTGTTGGAGTCCTATATTCATGTTTCCCAATTATTATATCCCTCCATTAGAAACTGAAATTGGATAACTTAAAAGTGGAATGGAAGAAAGTGGTGAAGTTAGTTCTTTTTATAGAGAAATTAAGGAAAAAATAGAACTGAGAAATATCGATGACAAAGACTGTAATGAGGACCTTAATACATTCATTAAATAATATCTTGAAGGTATTTACAAACACTTTATGCAATGGTTT
Organism: Pseudotsuga menziesii; assembly: GCA_001517045.1. Taxonomy (NCBI): domain Eukaryota; kingdom Viridiplantae; phylum Streptophyta; class Pinopsida; order Pinales; family Pinaceae; genus Pseudotsuga; species Pseudotsuga menziesii. Next base: position 285,518 of record LPNX010185971.1, on the reverse strand, counting down.
TAATTTTTGGCTAGCCAACTTGGGGAAATTCAACACCAAGGAGTGGTAGTAGTTCACCTCATGTTGAGAAGAAGACCAATGGAGAAGCCATTTTTTTGAGTACTGGACCTCATAACCAACCTCGTGAGTTCAAGAATAAGAATGGACCTGAAATACCTAAGTTTTTAAATTTAAAATAATGCCCTTACACTACTTATTATTTGAGGGAAGCAACACATGATTGACAACAACTAAGTGATGAATGTAGGAAATTCCTACCTTTCAATCAGTTCATTAGAGCCTCTCTTCAGTTTAAGCAAGGAGGAAGTGGGGGTAGGGAACCTCCTCTTAATAATGAATTAAGATACACCATGGGAAAAGTAAACATACCTTCCTTTGATAGTTCCTCACAAATGTCTTCTAGTGCTTGATTGCAAAAATTAAGTGTGTATTTTCAATTAAATCATATGGTTGAAGAAGATGCATTGAAAATGGCCATTTTGCAACTTGAGGGGGAAGCTAGTGATTGCTGGTTCCATGGTATTATAATATTGGGACATGATAATATTTTATCTTATGAGGGCTTATCTAATGCATTAATGGATATATTTGAGAGGAAAGACCCCAAACTTCCTTTCAAAGAACTAGTGCAATTGAAGCAAGTAGGAACTCCTAAAGCATATATGTTAGAATTTGAAAAGATTTCAATAATGGATTCTGATGTATGTATGGCTAGGTTGGTTTTATTGTTTCCTGAAGTATTGAAAGAACCTTTGTGAGGGCTCATGAAATCCCACAAGCCAACTACTTTGAAGGATTCCATGAATTTGACAAGGGATTTGCGGAATGTGTCGCCAAGAACCAAATAACCGCCCAAGCCAAATTTTCCTTCCAAGTTCAAGGACAGTAAGAAACCATGGAAAAAGGACTCCTATAACAAAAAAAAATAAGGAGGACCAAGCAAAGAAGTACTTCAAATAAAGAAGCTATGTTTCACATGCCAACAACCTTGGGTTTTGGGACATAGATGTGCCAAAGGGAATGCACAGTACAATGAAGTTTTCTTTGAGGATGATGAAGAGGGGGAGGAGGATGAGGAAGCACAAATTGCATCCCAAGAGGAGGGACATGAAACAATAGAAGAAGAAAAACCCACTTTTGACACAGGAAAAATTGCAACACTCTTAGGTGTACCTAGATTCCATACCTTGAGGCTCAAAAGTAACATACAAGGCCAAAAGGTAATGGTTATAGTGGATGGAGGGTGCACTCATGAATTCATATATTCAGCCTTGGTGGAGAGGAGAAAGTTACAAGCTGAAAATTTTGATGGTTTCACAGTCATCATTCTAGGTAACAATTCTATGGACCACACTAAATGGATTCCAAAGCTTCAAGTTACTATAGGAAATCATACTATCACTGGCAATTTTTATGTAGTGAATGTGGCTGATACAATTGTGTTTTTGGGAGTACAATGGTTGTATTATTTAAAATAGAATACAGTGAACTATCAAGTCCCTGAAATAAGGTTCAAAAATTCGGAAGGGAAACCCATCTTGTTGAGGGGAATGGACACTTACCCAAATCAAGTGGTGTCCTCCCATGACATGAGGTCCATCTTGAGGCATGGAGAAATAGAATGGGATGTTGAATGTTTAATTACATCTCCTAAACCTCACCTAAATATTTCCAAGCATCCTAAGGAGATAGATCAATTATTGAGTAAGTATGAAAGTGTTTTTGGAGACCTTCTCCCAGGAAGACCACCATACAGAGGGGTGGATCATATCATTGAGTTATATACAAGAAAACAACCTATAAAAATGAATCCCTATAGACACCCAAAAGGGATTAGAGATGATATTTAGGAGGCCATTAAAGAACTCTTGGAGTTGGGTCTCATAAGTCCTAGTTCCAGCCCATATGCTTCTTCAATTGTCATGGTAAAGAAAAAGGATGGACTTTGAGGATGTGCATTGATTTTAGAAAATTGAATAAGAAGTCAATAAAGAATAGATACCCCATCCCAAGGATTTATGAGCTCATGGATGTGCTCCATGGAACCAAGTTATTCTCAAAGATTGACCTTAGATATGGTTATCATCAAATTCGAATGAGGGAAGAAGACTTACCAACGGCTGCTTTTGGATGCTTCTATGGTCACTTTGAGTTTGTTGCCATGCCCTTTGGCTTGAAAAATTATCCTGCCACATTCCAATCATGCATGTGCAATATCTTCCACAAGCACCTTTGTAAATTTGTTCTAGTTTTCTTTGATGGCATTCTTATTTACAGTAAAAGTTGGAAGGAACATTTGCATCATCTAGAAGAGGCATTAAAAATTCTGCATGATCAATATTTGTTTGCTAAGCTGTCAAAATGTGAGTTTGGTTTGATAGATATCATGTGTCTTGGAAACATAATTGGCCAAGATGGTGTGAAGGTGGATATGGAGAAATTAAGAGCCATCGTAGAATGGCCTTATCCCAAAAATATCACTGAATTGAGAGGATTCATTGGAATTTGCACCTATTATAGAAAGTTTGTGAAGGGGTTCTCCCAACTCATTTCACCTCTCCCTGATTTGACAAAGAAAGATTTTTTCCAATGGAATGAAGGGGCTGAAAAAGATTTCCAAAGAATGAAAAAAGTAATAAGAAATTGACCTATTCTTTCCTTGTCGTATTTTTCTTAACCATTTATCTTGGAATGTGATGCATCAGAAGAGGACATTGGAATAGTCCTAAAACAAGGACAACACCCAATGGATTTTGAGAGTAGGAATTTTCATCCACATGATAATATTTACTCCATTTATGATAAAGAAATGTTAGACATCATGCATTTCTTGATCAAGTTTAGACAATACTTGGCGGGAAACAATTTTGTGGTCAAAACTGACCATAACAACTTAAGGTATTTCCTCACTCAAAAGGATCTAAATTAAAGGAAACAAAAGTGGGTGAGTAAGATTCAAGAATTTTAATTTGATATTAAATATGTGAATGGAAAAAATAATGTGGTATTTGATGTTTTATTTAGAAGACCTTATATTTCTTTGATGGATGTAGCAGAAAATTGGAAAGCCACATTAGAAATAGAGTATGCCAAGGATAATTTTTCTTGTGAAAGTTTTGATGGGACTAACCATGACGATAGGTATAAGGTGTTGGAAGGAATCATATACCACAAATATATTATATATTTTGTCCCTAGTTCGAGTTTGAAGGAGGAAATTTTAAATAAAGCTCATGATTCTCCTCTAGCAGGCCACCCCGATTTCTTCAAAACATACCGGATGTTGAGGGAAAGGTTCTCATGGAAAGCGTTGAAGGATGATGTTATGAAGTATGTTAATAAATTCCCCACATTTCAGCAAAATAAAGTGGATATCCAGCTAGAATATTACACCCCTTTCCTATCCCAAAACCAAAATGGGAAAACATTTCCTGGATTTCATCACTGGTATTCCCATTTGGTAAGGATTGAATATTTGTGGTGGTGGAAAGGCTCACTAAATTTTCTCATTTATTTGATTTTACTACCACTTTCACTGCTGCACAAGTGGATGAACTATTTTTTTTTAAAAATTTCAGATTGCATGGGCTTCCTAAGAGCATTGTTAGTGACAAGGATAACAAATTTTTGAGTGCATTTTGACAAGAACACTTCAAAATGGTGGGGAAAATTTTGAAACCTAGCACAAGATATAATACAAAAAATTATGGCCAAACAAAGAGGGTGAAACAATGGTTGGAAGGCTACTTGAGGAACTATGTAAGTGAGCAACAAAAATCATGGATAAAATGGTTGCATTTGGGTGAGTTTTGTTACAATACTACTTTTCATATGTCCATCGGCATGTCTCCTTCCAAATAAATTTATGGTTGTGATGCATACAATTTAATTGACCACATTTTTGGTGATATTAGAGATCCATTAAGTGTTCCTAGGACTCCTCATATCATTCCCTACGAAATTTGAGACCCTCTTGTGTCATTCGAATCCCCTAGAGTCAAGACTAGTCAAGGCAATTTTTCCCGAATTCTGGCTTTGTTGGGAATTTCTAAATTGGGTCATTACAGTGGTATCATAGCATGATATTAGATCCTATTGGATTCCTATATTCATGTTTTCCAAATATGACATCCCTCCATTAGAAACTGAAACTAGATACCTTCCAGTGGAAGGGAAGAAAGTGGTGAAGTTAGCTCTTTTAACAAGGAGATTAAGGAAAAATTATCACTGAGAGATATGGATGAAAAAGACCGTAATGAGGACCTTAAGACATTCATTAAATCAAATATTTAATGGATTTCCAAAGAATTTATGCAAGGGTTCGAATTGATGGTTATCCAACTTGGGGGCAAGTCAACACCAGGGAGTGGTAGTAGTTCACCTCATGTTGAGAAGAAGACCAATGTAGAAGCCATTTTTTCGAAGATCGGACCTCATAAAATACCTCATGAGTTTAAGAATCATAATGGACCTGCAATACATAATTTTATAGATTCCAAATAAGGCCCTTAGTCTACTTATGATATGAGGGAAGCAACAAATGATTGACAACAACCAAGTGATGAATTTGGGAAAGTCTTGCCTTTCGATCAGTTCATTAGAGCCTCTCTTCAGTTTAAGAGAGGATGAAGTAGGGGTAGAGAACCTCCTGTTAATCATGAATTAAGATACACCATGGGAAAAGTAAATATTCCTTCCTTTTATGGTTCCTCTCAAATGTCTGCTAGTGCTTGGTTGTAGAAATTAAGTGTGTATTTTCAGTTAAATCCTATGGTTGAAGAAGATGCACTGAAAATGGCCATTTTGCATCTTGAAGGGGAAGCTAGTGATTGGTGGTTCCATGGTATTATAAAATTGGGACATGATCAGGTTTTATCTTATGAGGTTTTATCCAGAGCATTAATGGAGAGATTTGAGAGGAAATACCTCGAACTTCCTTTCAAATAACTAACACAATTGAAGCAAGTAGGAACTCCTAAAGCATATATGCTAGAATTTGAAAATCTTCCAGTAATGGTTTCTGATATATCTATGTCTAGGTTAGTTTTATTTTTTACTGAAGGATTAAAAAAACCTTTGCGAGAGTTCGTGAAATCCCACAAGTTAGCCACTTTGAAGGATGCCATGAATTTGACAAGGGATTTTAAGAATGTGTTGGCAAGAACCAAATACTCCCCCAAGCCAAATTTTCCTTCCAAGTTCAAGGAAGGTAAGAAACCATGGAAAAAGGACTCCTCTAGCAAATAAAATAAAGGAGGACCAAGCAAAGAAGAACTTCAAAGAAAGAATCTATGTTTCACATGCCAACAACCTTGGGTTTCAGGACATAGATGTGCTAAAGGGAAGGCACACCACATTGAATTTTCTATGAAGATGATGAATAGGGGGAGGAGGAGGAGGAAGCGCACCTTGCAGTGCAAGAGGAGGAGTATGAAATTGTAGAGAAAGAACAACCCACTCCTGACACAGGAAAATTGCAGGATTCTTAGGTGTACCTAGATTCCATACCTTGAGGCTCAAGGGTAACATACAAGGACAAAAGGTCACGGTTATAGTGGATGGAGGGGGCAATAATAACTTCATAGATGCAGCCTTGGTGGAGAGGAGAAAGTTATAATCTGAAAGTTTTGATAGTTTCACAGTCATCATTTATAGTAACAATTCTATGGGCTGCAAAAAATGGATTCCAAAGCTTCAAGTTACTATAGGAAATCATACTATCACTGAAATTTTTTATGTAGTGAATGTGGTTGATAAAAATGTGGTATTTTGAGTACAATGGTTGTATTATTTAGGATATCATATAATGAACTATCAAGTATATGAAATAAGGTTAAAAAATTTGGAAGGGAAATCCATCTTATTGAGGGGAATGCACACTTACCCAAATCAAGTGGTGTCCTCCCACAACATGAGGTCTATATTGAGGTATGAAGACATAGAATGGGATGTTGAATGTTTAATTACATATCCTAAACATCACCTAAATATTTCCAAGCATCCTAAGGAGATAGAGAAATTATTGAGTAAGTATGAAAGTGTTTTTGGAGACCTTCCCCTGGGAAGACCACCAGACAAAGGGGTGGAGCATGTCATTGAGTTAGAGATAGGAACAAAACCTATCAAAATGAAGCCCTATAGACACCCAAAATGGATTAGAGATGATATTGAATATGCCATTAAAGAAATATTGGATTTGGGTCTCATAAGCCCTAGTTCCATCCCATATGATTCTTCAGTTGTCATGGTAAAGAAAAAGGATGGAACTTTGAGCATGCGCATTGATTTAGAGCATTGAATAAGAAGACAATAAAGAATAAATACCCCATGCCAAGGATTGATTAGCTCATGGATGAGATCCATGGAGCCAAGTTATTCTCAAAGATTGACCTTAGATCTGGTTATCATCAAATTCGAATGAGGGAAGAAGACATACCAAAGACTGCTTTCAGATGCCACTATGGTCACTTTGATTTTGTTGCCATGCCCTTTGGATTGACAACTGCACCTACCACATTCCAATAATGCATGAACAATATATTCCACAAGAAACTTCATAATTTTGTACTAGTTTTAATTGATGACATTCTTATTTATAGTAAACGTTGGAAGGAACATTTGCATCATCTAGAAGAGGTATTCAAAATTCTGCATGATCAATCTTTGTTTGTTAAGCTGTAAAAATGTGATTTTAGTTTGATAGAGCTCTTTTATATTGGACACATCATTGGTAAAGATGGTGTGAAGGTGGATATGGATAAAATAAGAGCCAACACAAAATGGCCCTGTCCCAAAAATCTCATTGAATTGAGAGGATTCATTGGAATTTTCACCTACTATAGAAAGTTTGTGAAGGGGTTCTCCCAACTCACTTCACCTCTCACTGATTTGACAAAGAAATATGCTTTCCAATGGAATTAAGGGGCTGAAAAATATTTCCAAAGAATGAAAGAGTTAATAAGCAACTGTCCTATTCTAGCCTTGCCTGATATTTCTAAACCATTTGTCTTGGAATGTGATGCATAAGAAGAGGGCATTGGAGCAGTCCTAAGATAAGGAAAACACCCAATAGATATTGATAGTAGGAAGTTGCATCCACATGATAATATTTACTCCATTTATGATAAATAAATGTTATCCATCTGTAACCAGGAATATTTCACCTTCTACGGATAGAAGCTATTCCTCTGGTCTAAATGGTTCAAATCCAGAACAAATGAGTGAACGACAAAGGATGAAGACCCTCCCTGGATGTCATAGAAACCTGGAATGCTGCTTCGATAGTGAACCTGTATACCTGCAACCAGATCAAACATGCAAACACATCAAAGCTACTAGAACATCATCTACTTATCCATGTTAGTGACTAAGGAATCTAACAACATGTACATGCAAAATCAAAACAACAGTAATGTGGGACGGAAATCAGCTTTGCATTAAGATGAATGGAGAATTTTACAACCAATTAAGCCTTATTGTTGACATGCATCTCCATGAGACAAACAATTCATCCCCATAAGCTCCAAATTTTCTCTCTATGCTCTCCAATGGCTTGGGCCAAGTGGTCAATACAACAGCATAACAATACCTCTATAGTTCTCCCCCTTAACCATGGACATGAGCTTGTATTTATAAGGCTCAATGGATAGGAATGGTTGAGATATTTGTGGATGAGATGGCCTCTAAGATCCTATGATGGGGAATCTCGAGCTCAACTGACCCATAATGATAGGGATAATGGAGGACACAAGGCTCATGATCTAGAAGCCTTGAGAAACTTCTCTTTTTCCCATTTTACCTAGGGTACCGCTTTTCTCCTCTTATGACAGAGCAGTTTAGATGAGAAATGCTTATGGACCAAAGGCCACAAGTGGTGGCACCGCTTATGGTAAACGGGAAGCAGGCGGTGCAAGCAAGGTACCGCTCATGGTTCACAGGGAAAGTGCAGTGCTGAGTATTTTTATGTAGAATTGACAAACAACATCGGTTTCCACTCCAAGTACTGGGATTAAGGGAAAGTATGTAAGTCAAAGGTCCTATCACATGGTGGTGACAGGATTTTGGTATAAAGGGATGCCCCCCAAAGCATGAGTCTTAGAGGGATACAATAAATGAGAGCTTTGAGAGAACAAGTTGTCGCTTCAAGGTGAAAATGTCAGCTCGATCGGAGCATGTCGTCAAGTAGGAATCTGTAGTACATAAATAGTTTTGACTCATAGACACAAGTAACCAATTCATGGTTGTAGACCAATACAAGGAAGATCCATGGGAGGAATAAACAAGCATGGCTACTAGAATACAACGTAGATCCATGTGATAGAGGAATCAAACTTGGACATAGCTACCAGACATACAACGTAGATCTATGTCATACAGACACAAATTTGAGCATAACCATGACCATACAAATGTGGATCCATGCTAGATATACAAAACTCCATTGCAACCTGGGGAAAAGCAATGAGCGCTTTAAACAAATACCCAGGGTCTTCGTCTCGTCTTCCACAAAGTATGATTCTATCCATGTGATTACAATGATCTGAAGTTGAACATGGTAGAAACCACTTGATTACTAGCCAATGATGTGAACCGTTAACAAGTGCAAGGGAGATCACCATTGATGTCAATGATTCCCAAGGTACCCTAGTACAATCTACTTAGTGTGAATATATGTCCTGATGTCAAAAACCCAGTTGATTCTATCGATCAAAGGTCAATGATGTGAACCTATGTTGAGAGCGAGAGAATCTGTCATTAAGGCATACAGATCTTAAGGTACTAAGTTTTTGTTTCTAAGACTATTTCCCAGATGATGAGCTGATGTCGATGGGGATAGTCTCGTCGAAGGAGGGCCATAATGAATCCCACATCGACGACATGAAAATTGGAACATAGTTCTGGAATGATGTGAATGTAGTAACCATAGGACTGACTCAAAAGTATTGACACAGAGACCGTTTTGACTGAAGAAAACAAACTTCTTCAACTTCCCTTTGAACATCAAGCGGCATGACAAAATACTTGGTAGCATGACTAAATGGGACAAACACACAATGCGACAGTGGACAATGCATTCTTTTGACAGACTCAAAGGAGTGGCATGAATCATGAAAGTGGATTGTCACGGAGACCAGCTGAATACCCAATTGACTAAAATGATATGCAGACGAGTACCATGTTCAAAGGTAACAACAAACTACTGCCATTTATTTGCAACAATGATTCCCTTCCCATTTTCTCCATCATGATCGATGAGTGCCTCTTTTCGGTTTTACAAGTTCAAAGAGGGTAACAAACACTCGGTATAGCTTGTCCGAAGACAAGTCCAAACTCATATGTTCTACGAACCTGAGAGAGGAGGGGTTCGTTCCCAAAAAAGGGTCTCTCAATGTTTAATTTAACGAGTCCAATGAAAGAAAACTTGGTATCGTTCATGTTTTGAGAGTCTGAACGACCATAGAAGAAGACTCCAAAGGGTCCTTTTTCGTATGATTTAGTCCCTAAAGCCTGAAAAAGTGTAAAATCATACCTAATGGAACTCTTCCAGACATGATTGGCTGGAGTGTTCCTTTTTCGTAAATAGTCGATCCGAACCGAAAAAGAGATAACCTACCATTGAAAGGACGACTCTTCAAATTATTTAACGAGCGTGAAGAAGACAATATCGCTCGACGATATTTTCGTATTTAGGGAGCCTAAAAAGAGTTTAAAGAGGACTCCATGAAGTTTCTTTACACAATGTTAATTTTCACGAGCCTAGAAAGAATTGGAAATGGACTCGACGATCTTTTCATGTTTAAGGAGCCTAAAAAGAGTTGAAAGAAGACTCCATGAAGTTTCTTTACACAATGTTAGTTTTTTACGAGCCCGAAAAGAATCGAAAATGGACTCAGACCTTTGATACTAGGTTTCAAGAGCATGACCAAAGTGTTGTAACAAACGCTCGTCGACTTTTTTCGTTTTATGGTAGTATGAAAAAGTAAAAAACGAACTCCCAAGACTTTACTACTACCGTTCTTCTATCCTGCAATGACTCAAAACAAGTGTTAAATGCCCCAATAACTAACATTAAGGGATACCGACAGATAAGCTTCGAATAATAAACGATTTTAAATCAAAACTATAGCATGTTAAACCCAAAAAATGTGTATAAAAGTCATGTAAATAGTGAAAAATCAAATCATTTTACTATTTACCCATATTGGAGAGCATTTGGAGCACTTTCCTAGTCAGATCTTCAGTTGCTGATATCGGGAGTTTCCATCGTCAGATTCGAGGGCCATCAGTTCCAGGTAACAGTTCAAACCCTACTCTTCCTTTTCATAGTCTCAATTTTGATTTTAGATGGGGTTTTGGGCTTGTATGGAAAGCCCTAAAACCATGGGAAGGGACACCGCGGTTATCCCTTGCGGGATACGCGGTACCTCACTAGAACCGCGCCAAAAACAAGGCTCACAGGCGGTGCTGGTCGTGAAGATTTAAAATTGATAACACAAGCAAAAATAGATCATTTCTTTGGATTTAAATGATTAAGGATGATTCTAATATGTGTTATGATTGTTTTTGGCAGGATTTTGCTGATAAAAAATGGTGATATGGAAGGAAAGACAACATGATAATGATGACGCTTTTGCTGAAAGGAATGCGGGTTGCATAGCCACATTACGAGATTGTGGACTCCTGAAATTCTTTTGAACTCCCAGTATGGTATCACATGAGCGGTTGCTAGAGCACATACTCTGGATGTGGAATCCGGAGCAACAACACTTTGAGGTTGGGGCTCATATTGACAGTAGAGGTAGAGGAAATCTACTTCTGGACTGGACTCTTGAGACGGGGTGCACCCATCTTGCTGACAGCTTCCCGAGGGGGGGATATTACCACAAAAGAGTTGATAGACCGTCACTGTATCCCAGGGACGAGGACATTGGGGAAGAAAATTCCCATAAAGGAAGTGATGGATGGACCTCTACAGACTATCTTGTTTACAATGCAGAGAGTGGCCGAAATCCAAGGAGTGCACCAGGCTTCTAGGGCACACATGCTATATGCCATAGAGGCCATGGAACCTACCATATTCAACTAGGTGGAAGCCTTGCTTTGGATATTCAAAGATCAGCTAACTAAGTTTCGGCAGGGGGTACTGAAGCAGTTTGGATTTGGTTCCATTCTAGCCTGCTTCTTCTTCGACCAGGTACCACAGATGAGACCCCAGGTGGTCTTCACAGAGCTGAGAGCGTGGGACCCCCGTATGCAGAGTTGGGTATGGATTATGGCCTATACTGGAGTGGGCAGGGGGAAGGTGAAGTTCAATGGCCCGTTCTTCAGATGGCTCTGAGATCAAATCCTCATGGTGGAGGATTATGCTTATGCATGTACGGACTTCAACGGAGACCCTAACCTACCGCTCCCACCTGGAGGACAGTGGGGTGACATCGGTAAGAAGCAAGAAACCCTAAAATGGACAAAATGTTTTTATGTTTTTTAATATTTAATATTTTTTATGTTAAGTAACAAGACCTGAACATTTTCATGCAGACGTTGGAGTAGCACGACCTGGGGGAGCTTCCCCATTGGATAGACAAGCTAGAGCTCGCTTTGTACTATAGGGCGATGATGTGACTGGGGAGTTAGAGGAAAACCTGGAGAGGTTGACCTTAGACATCCTTGACTCTTCCATTGATGACCTCCCTCTGAGGTATCAGAGACCTACAACCGGAGTACCGGGTTGGTTTAGTAGATTGCTATGTAGAGTAGCCCGGGTAGTGATGTGCTACCACGAGCATCACTAGATGATGTATGCATGATGTATCTACTGAAAGATGATAGCTTCATGATTTTGTATGGTGATTTTTTCCTGAAATCCTACGTGCTTCAGATGAGGTCTCATGACCTATTTTTTGTAAACATGTTCATATATATATATATATATATATATATAAGACTTTTACCTGGTGTTTATATGTCCCAAACGGTGGATGTATTTTACATGAGTTTTATGTGTCTTTAATTATTTATTTACAATGAACCATGCTTTATTTTAACGTCATGAATGGGCAATATGCCAATCTAGGATGTAATTAGCTAATGAGTCAGCAACTACATTATGTTCCCTAGGGATATGCCTATAAGTAATGGTTTCAAATGACCTTTCTAACAAGCGTACCCTCCGGAAGAGGCGAAGAAGTATAGGATTTCTAATGGTGTAGACATGGTTTAGATGACAAACCATGAGTTGTGATTCCATCAAGAATACCAGATTGTGAACATATTGGGAGGCAGTTTCAGTCAAAAGACCTATGACTACTCGATACTCAGTGATGTTATTGGTAGCGAGACCAATACAAACCACTCCTGAACTGACCAAATCTTCAGCCGGGGAATAGAGGACCAAAGCAGCTGAGGTGAGATTCAAGGTGTGGCGGAAAGCACCATCAGGGAAGCCGCAGAAAGCCATCTGCATGACCAAAACATGGCATAAATAGATGCGGACACTAAACTCAAAACCATATTGAAAATACTAAAAACACGCTGAAAGTCAAGCAATATACATATATACAAGATACTATCCAAGAAATACCTAGGCATAGTACCTCTTTAGGTACAACCCATTGCGAGGTTGCCCCAAAGGGATTCCATTGTAGTCAACGAGCTTATAGGCCCCTTTCTCTAAAACTTTAGAAATGACAAAAGGACCGTACCACATGGACTCGAACTTTCCTTTCCCTAGTTTGTTGTATCTCTAGTCTCAAGTCAAAACTATGTCACCCTCATTAAAGGCACGCGGTTGGATGGATTTATCATACTGCGCCTTAACGCATTTCTTATGTGCCTCATTATCCAAGGCAACATCTCATTATCCAAGGCAACATCTCTACGAGTCTCGTCAAGGTTATTCAAGTACAAAAATCATTCTTCCTCTGTGGAAGTGTCTGGGAGAATTTCAACGGCAAGTTGTAAAGATGGAATCTGACATTGAATCAGTAAGACAGCTTCGAGTCCATGGACAATATGGAAAGGCATGAAACCAGTAGCTGTTTTCACCGAGGTCCTATAAGCCCAAAGAGCGGAGAAAAGAATGTGGTGCCAGTTGGATTTATGATCTCCAACCATTCGACGAAGCATAGTTTTCAAAAATTTGTTAATGGCCTCTACCTAACCGTTGGCTTGTGGATAATATGGAGTAGAGTTTTCATGGCGAAAACCTAGCTTGGCACTCAGTTCCTCCATCATTTAATTACGGAAATGTGATCCGTGATCAGTAACAATGGACTGCGGGACTCCAAATTTAGCTATGATATGATTGAATAGGAAGATAGTGGCAGTCTTACCATCTTCTGCATATGTAGGCATGGCCTCATCCCATTTTGTAAAATAGTCAACGGTTACGATGATGTAACCATGCCCCCCAGCTGAGGCAGGATTACAATGCATAAAATCAATCCCCCATTTGGAAAATGGGCCAACGACAATAATAGGGTGTAGCGAAGTAGGATGAGTGCGCTTTTTGGGATAAAAATGTTGACAAGGTGGGCATTTCTTAACAGCCTTGTGACAATATTTGAAGACTGAAGGCCATAAATAGCTAGAGCGAAGGATTTTCTGGGCTGTAGCCATCCCAAATAAATGACTGCCACATGCTCCAGAGTGGAAATCATTCAACACATGTTCAGCCTCTTCATGGGTGAGGCATTGCCGGATAATAGAATCAATCCCATGTCTATACAAGGTATCATGCAGGATGAGGTAGTATTTCATGTGGTGAGGGATACAACGGCGATTGTCACGGGATAGATGTGGCTGAAATCTTTGTGTTTGGAGATAAATAAGCAAATCTCCATACCATGGATCGGTAGTGCTGATTAGGAACGGAAATTCATCGGGAAATGAATCACGGGGCTCATATTTCATCGCAGCACAGGGAAGATCACACATGAGCTTGGAAAAAACCAAGGATTTCTTTGATGTGGCTTTGCCAAATTCCAGATCAAATTCCTATAGTATGACTATCCATTGAGAGTACTTGCCCCCGAGCACCTGACGAGTCAGGATGTAATACATAGGGTTCTGGTCTGCCTATACAATGGTTGTGCGGAGCAAAATGTAGTGACGAAATTTTTGTACGGCAATGACTGTGGCCAATGCTAACTTCTCCACATGTGAATATTGGGTTTCAGAATCCATAAGATTCTTACTAGAATAGTAAATCACATGCTCTTGACCATTGGGATTTTCCTGCACCAAAACCATAGCGATGGTAGTAGCAGAGGCAGCAAAATACAAGAGAAAGTCCTTTGAATAATATGGGGGGTGTATCACGGGTGAATGAGTCAGAGCGTGTTTGAGATTATCAAAGGCACGTTGGGCTTGGTCATCCCAGAAGAACAAAGTGTCCTTCTTGAGGAGACACATATAACCGTGCGTTTTCTCTGCAAAATTGCACACGAAATGGCAGAGAAAGTTTTCCTTCTCCTGCAAAATTTGGATTTCAAGGAGATTAGTTGGGGCTGGTCTTGCTAAAATGGCGGCAATTTTCAAAGGGTCTCTCCGGATGCCATCTTTAGAGATCACAAAACCTAGCAGACGTCCCATCTCAATGCAAAAAACACATTTATGCGAATTGAGCCATATATTATAATGACGATGTCTCAGGAAAATATCTCTAGGATGACCAGGGTGGTCCTCCCGTCACTGTGAATTATGAGCAGGGAGGTCGTCAAGGTATGATTCAACAATATGTTTAATATCATGAAACACATAGGACATCGCACGCTGGAAAGTGGCTCCAGCATTTTTCAAGCCAAAAGGTAACTTCCTATACGCAAAGGTTCCCCATGGGAAAATGAATTCCGTCTTGTGTTGATCGATGGGTAATATCTCAATATGATTGTAGCCAGAAAAGCCATCCAAAAATAGAAGATGACACTTCCAGCATAGTTGTTGATAATCTGATTGATGTGCGGAGTATGAAAGTTGTTCTTGGGACAAGCTTCATTCAAATCCCTAAAGTCGATATAGAATATAATGGTGCCCTGCTTTTTATTGACAGGGACAACGTTCGATACCCATTCTATTAGGGGTACAAGATAAATAAACCTGGCTTTGAGAAGTTTCTCTATCTCAGCTTTAATAGCTGCGGCCTTCAGTGGATGGACTTGCCTTAGTTTTTTCCTGATAGGTTTAGCCGTGGGATAGGTTTTAATCTTGTGGACCAGAATGGATGGGTCAATCCCCGAAATTTCTTCATAGGACCAAGAAAAATATCATGGAATTCTTTGAAAAATGCCTTATATGCTTCAGATTCATCTGCCGAGTAGTTTTTCCCAATATGAACATGCTCGACGGTACCAGGCTTGGCTGATATGTTAATTGAATTCGTCTGATTAATGTTGCAAAGGTTTCCTTCAAAATCTGTGTCTTGTAACAATATGGGACTTTGGGGTTCTTTGACAATATCATTGGAAAACAAGGATGCAAAATCATGGTTAACCAAACTGGTGTTGGGGAGGAACATGGATCTATGATGGTGATCCTCCAAAATGGACTCATTCATATTCATAATCTCCATAATGGACTCATCAGAAGGAAAAGTATCAGAGAGATAATCTAGAACAAGAAGAGATGGTTCTAACCAGTAAGGTAAGTGGTAAGGATTCGAAGCCACCAGATGAAGGTCATCGTTGTGATCATCGGAAAGGGTTTGAATGGTGTTGTACACTTCTTCGTGTGGACTCAACGAGGTGGGCTTAACAATTTTTTTGCCTTTAGGCTCACAATCAAATGATGCAATCATATGGATTGTCGTGGTATCCGTGTTAGAAGGAGTGGATGGAAAAATCCCCATAAGGGATAAGTCCTTCAACATGCCTACCCCAATAGACTGGTAAGGAGGAGGGGACTGGCCTAACATGGGGATGTTATTAGCCGTAGAGGTAGTAACATCCGACATAAAGAAATCAAGCTGGTCAATGGTAAAAATTCTCCCTAGATGCAGAAATTGGACTGTGCGGAATACTGTCGAAGTGACAACAGTCATGGCATAAAACCAATTTATTCCTAGAAGGAGGATGTAATCTAACGGGGCATATACCACTTCTACTTGAATAGAAACAATTTCCCCCCCAAGCTCTACTGTGAGGGCTGATATGAGACCATGGGGCTAGAAACCTTGTCCATCAAAGGCCTTCAGAGTCATAGGTGATGTTACAAGCTCGAGAAGGCCGAGAGATTTCCAACAAGACAGAGACAAAACCGAGGTCGAAGCTCCTTCATCTAGTACTATTCTAAAAACCTTCTTTCCAACTCATTTCATAATGATTTGAAAAGCAAGTTTATGAGGTAGCCTAGACTTATGGTTCTCAATATTGAAATGAATCAAATTAGTATTATCCAGGTCTAAAGCTCCTAATGCCGTTAACAGATTTTTGCGTTGTATAGGACAACTTTGGAGTACTTATAAGGTAGACATTGCACAAGGTTCCTGAGCGAGATCTTCAACTAAATTATAAAATTGAGCAGCTCGGGAATTAGGGTTAAAAACATCCTTCCTGAGAGTACTCTTGGGTGGTCACAAAATAATATCAAGAGTAGGCTTCTCGATGGTTAGGGGGACAGTAGATGAGGATTCAGGAGAACTGATAGAGGGAGCTTTCCCTAAAGAAGAATGGTCTTCTTTCTTGTCTACGGGTTTGTCATAATTCTGAGTTCAATTTTGTAGACTAATGATATCCGAGGACATCATACAAATTTCCTCTGACGAACTAGAGTTTCCCTGATTAGACATGTGGTCTATCAGTTGTTGTTGAGAGGGAAAAGGGTCCATGAGAACTGCGGGTGCGGGATTTGATTTCAAAAACTAGGAGATTTCATCCCAACGGGGACACTCTTTTGTGAAATGGTCACCTCCGCATAGTAAACATGGATATTTTGCTTTTTTTTCCCTTTATCGTTATCATTGTTGGTTGGTCTTGGATTCTCCTATTGGTTTCTAGGTTTTTTATTCTTATTTTTACCCTTCTTTTTATTATTGCTCGAGATTTGAGTACTTTGAAAAGAATTGACCTCGGCGAAAACCTTAGGAGTTGAAGGAGTAGGGGTGGCAGTTTGGGGTTGCTTGGCAGGTTTCGCTATTGAAGGGGACTGGATTGAACCAACAATCCCATCAACAGGTACTTCTGCTTGTGGATTTGCGGGATCAGTGCTTGGGCGAGGAGCTTGAGGAATCAAGTCATAAAGAGTTCCAGACTGGGAATAGACCAAGTCTAGATACTGGGCTTGACTAATATCTCGATCTTCAGTAATGGCACCGCCCATAGCCACATCTCGGGCAATTGGAGGCAACAAATATTTGGTAAACCAATCAGCTAATAACTGATCCGGAATAGGGGCCTTAATAATCCTTCTCCGCCTTCTCCACTCATGGATATGATCGGATATGTGGGTGGAGGTGTTCTGTCATAGAGAAGTTAAGAGATCAGTACCCATTTCATAATGGATAGGGAGCTGAAAGTGTGTAAGAAACACGGTTTCCAAGGAGCCAAAATCCACAAACGAATGTTGTGGAAGTTCAATGTACCACTTCACGACAGTATTGGTCAAAGTTTGCTGAAAGAGTCTTAAACGAACCGAATCATCCATAAGGGAGTTTGAAGAACACCACAGATGGAATGTCATGACATGTTTTTTTGGATCATCTCCCTGCTTCCCATCAAACTTTGGAATGTCCGATGGTAACTTTATCGAAATTGGAGGCCACGAGGGATTGTGTCGAATGGGGTCATTAATTAACTTGGACAGGTCAGGCAAGTCCAAATTTTATAGGAAAGGTAACTGATGGTTAGGTTTCACATACTGGTAATATTGATATGGCATATAATTACCAGTAGGACCGTAAGTAGACTGATAGACAGGTTGTTGTGACAAAGAACTACTGAAAAATCCGCCCGCAGGGGGTTGATTTCTGGGATCAGGACTGTTAGGAGCACCAAGTCCTCCCAGAGTAGGACCACCAGGGCCTCTAGGACCACTAGGACCATTGGGACCACCAAGACCACCGGGACCACCTGGAGGCGGACCACCCGACCCTCCAGGGCCGCTAGGAGGTAAACCTACAGAGCCTCCAGAACCACTACGAGGAGGGCCACCAGACCCCCTAGGACCACCAGGACCATAAGGAGGAAAGCCACCAGGCCCTCCAGGACCATTAGGCCCCCCAAGGGGAGGACCTCCATGAGGTGGTCCTTCAGCACCTTCTGCAGTATGTATCGGTATCCCCCCTATAGTTGGCATGTAGGACCAATTAGGTTGCCCCATGGCGTGAAAGTATTACTAGGGTATGGAATTCAGACATAAGGCATTCCTGTAGGATTGGGTGGATAATTAATGTTGCCTACAGGTATTTGATTTGATGTATAGCCATAACCCCAAGAGGTTTGACTGGTTACAGGTTGTGCCCCCAAGGGCTGACCTGAACTAGATGGGGGAATAACCACATTAGTATGGGTGGGAGGGACATAAACTATAGATTGTTCTATACCAGAGGTCTGTCCTTCACTAGATACAATTTTGGTTCCAGATAACGTACATCGTGCCGGGGGTTGCCCCCCGACACTAGAAGGTAATGACAAAATGAGAATTGAAGGTTGGGCCCCAGGTGCAGAAGACCTGGGAGGATTGGGAACAGACATAATATGGGAGGTGGTGGGGTCGGTAGTTTGACCTGGGTCGTGTGGTGTTACTATGCGATCTATAATCGGTTCAATGGGTCTCATAGAATCGGCAAGTGAACGATATCCCACAAGAACAACTGTGGAATGTGATGGTGGTGTGCCCAATATGTCATCTATTTTTCTTTCAATCTCCTATGCACAGAGAATGGCTGCGTGGTATTGTCTATGTTCTTCTTCATTTGGAGAAACTTCTTCATAAAAGTTTAAATGGGTGCCAAACGAGGCAATGTCTTGTCCTATATAGGTATCCCAAAATGGAGAATTGGGACCATAATCCAGACGGGTAGTATCATCAACATGACCTTCTGTGAAAGAATGGAATGAAGTATTACTGCGAGAAGGTTGTTGGACCAAGGGAGACGAGTGTGAAGGATATGGTCCTCTTCTTTTTGCAACCACATTATCTCCCACTTGGGAGGTGGTAGCAGCTCCTTGGTTGATAAATTCCATTGGATTTTCTCCTAAACTAGGAATAAAATTAGGTGGCAAGCCCCCTACTCTTCTGGACTGTCTTAGCTCAGCCATTTTGTACAGTTCCTATCTAACCTAGGGTATGAAAAAACTAGAAAACACACCAAAAATTTCCCTACTCAAGCTATAGGTAAAACAAGCAAACTTAAAATGACAGGAGGAGTTCAGATAGTCAGGTCTCTCACCAGGATTGTCAAGAAGGTGCCACTTGAGATAGACCTCAAGGGTACGTGCGTAGTAATCTCCCCGAATGCTGTTTTTGGTGTACGGCTCCAAGCAAGACGGCCAAAGGGCTTTCCTCAGATGGATAAGGTATCCTAGTGGGGTCTATCGATATAGGCAAGGTATGTGGGAGCTCAAATCAGTAGTAGTGTTGTCTAATGCATAACCCTACACAAGGGGCCTTCCAATATACAATTGTGTTGTACAGGATAATTCACCTAATAACCTAGGTCTGGGGGGTTACCAACATACTCATTACTTGCAGACAGTTTGACTTTAAAAGCACATAATAGGAAATAGGAAAGTAGAAGGACTTACTTGTATTAAACGAAGGTTGATCCTTGCTATCTTCTCCCTCTCTGATCCACTTCCAAAGTCTCCAGGATAGTTCCTCCTTCACCTGTTAATAAACACTCTTCCAGATACAAAGCAATTCATATATATAGATGCAGGTTAGGCAAATCATATATCATATTGAAATGTAAACATTTACCAATCCACAAGATATGAAACACATATGGAAGAAGTAATATCTTTATTAACAATAATAGAAAGAGTTTAGGTTACAACCCAATGTCTGAACAAGGACTCCTCTGTCACCAAAGGACTCCGAGTTTCTCTGCTCCAAAGATTTCTGTAGACAATCCACCAGCATAACTTTACTCTCCCCGTATGTATATTAAACCCCCTCCCCAAGGCCTCTATTTATATGGATGAAATGAGGCAGTTCTCGAAGGTTAGGGAGGTTATAGCAGTTAGGAAGATTAAGTTAAATGAATGAACTAATCTTCCATTATTGAGTGTTTTTAAATATTAATTTTGAGGAAACCATGCGCGGGTCTATAGTAGAGCAACCCGCGTATGATATGCGACCCTATACAAGTGTAACCCGCATATACAGGTATGTGCGATCTGCTGAACATGATACTCACGTATGATGCACAAGATGCCAATAGATATAGTCACGAATGCTACTCAAAATCTCAAAATGGCAAAGTAATCAGCTGGGCATATAGGCAATGTATTTCATCATCAACCAAGGTATAATGAAACTAGGCAAACCTCAATCCATAAGTGTCCTTTTGTGTGCCGACCTGAGGGATGTCAGCACTCGGACGGAGAGGTGCCAATGAGGTGTATAACAGATGCCCCCTAATGTGTGAGGTCAGAGGGGAATGATGGCCGAAATACATTATAATAGTGAACTCAGGAGAAACTCAGAAATCCAGTGGAGCAGAAGGAGTACCTGAAACAAATACATAGTAATGTCATAAACAAAATTATATCTGAGGATGCTATGTTCAATTTACTGGAACACTAGCTCCTTTACAATATTTGAGTACATCATATGATACGGGTAAAAACCACGTATTTACAAAGGTGGAGCAAAGCCACAATACAATAATGATGAGTCTTCAAAGATCTGGAAGCCGGATATTGAAATGGAACATAGTCTTGCGCAACTTAGTTCATGAGTGAGGAACTAAGGTCTTCATAAAATATCCCAAAGAACCAGTACAATCCAAACCATGTGAATAAGGGTAAGCTGAAGTCGAACATGGAAAGGATTCAACAGTTTGTCAACCAATAGATGATAATTGACAACTGAAGAAAAGGAGTTCACCAATGATGAAAGTGAATCCAGAGGTACCATCGTCAAAACTCTAGGTCGTCGTCATCAGGAAGTACTGAAACGAAACCATACTGTGATAGGGAAGGCAATATATCCTCCAACGGATCACAAGAGTGACTAGGAATTGGGCAAAAGAAGGGAGACACAAGTAAATGGATAACAGATATAACAGTGATAGGATCAGGTGATAGATCAGACATTAGGTATAATCCTTGAATAGTGAACACGACACAGAGATGACCCAAGGCAGCATACAACAGATAGATAGAACAAATAGACTTATCTTTCATGTAGGAGACATGAGCAGATTCCCCAGGTATAATGGACAAGAGGAGGAGTCAAAAACTCAAAGTGATAGCTGAACACAAGTGTATACTGAAACATGGATATAGGAAG
>LPNX010185971.1:197695-256731 GCA_001517045.1 Pseudotsuga menziesii | reverse complement strand
CTTCGAACTTAGGGATGTCCGAGGGTAGTTTGGTGGGAACAGGTGGCCACAAGGGGTCATGCCTCACCGGATCGTTCATCAATTTTGATAAGTCTGGCAAGTTCAAGGTTGCCAAAAAAGGAAGCTTTGGCCTAGCCGGTGTACTAGAGGTACTAGTTTGGGGATTAGAGGGACTTGCCCCCGATCGCCCATAAGTAAAGGTGGGGTTGCCCCCAGACACCAGTTGTGAAGTGGGTAGGTTGCTTTGGAACGGGTTCCATCCGTAAGCCACCGGATTTTGGGTGGGAGGTGCAGTGTAAGTGGTTCAGGCCGTCCCCATAGAAGTTGGGGTCTGAAAGACTGGAGCAGGTATCCCTCTACTAAACAAAGAGAAGGGAGAGCTCGTGTATGGGACCGAAATAGGGGTTTGGTAGCTTTTCCCGTAAGAGGTGTTGCTACCAAACTGCACTCCTACATATGAAGGAGGTGGACCTACGTATGGACTGGACGAGGGTATGTGCCCCCCATTCCAAGGCAATCCTTGGACAAAAGCCGAGGATCCCACCGGACCACTGTGGGTAGTGTAAGGGAAGGAAGAAGGAATTGTAGGCATACTAGGAATCCCAGTAGCCATATCACCAGACATACTTCCTATGTTCGAGTAAACCGGTGGTTGGACCACCCGGCTTGCTGGAGTTAAGGGTGTGGAAGGTAAACTAGATCTAGGGGTACTAACCGGGGGAGGTAGTACCCCTTCAACCGGAAGGGTTGAGGTGAAAACAAATGAACTTTCTCCCTCAGAAGACATAGCTCTACCTACAGGCACACCTAACACTGGTGAACTAAAATGCCTAACTTGCACGATCACTGGATCGTTCAAATCAGTCAAGGGGGTATTATAATTTCTTGCAAACTCGTCAGCTTGCAATTCTTCTACCTCGACTGTATCAAAGTCAAAGCGGTTAGCTATTAATTTCGGTTCACCAAGAACCTCACTTACTTCTACTGGTTCAAAAGAACCACCTGTGCTTAGTCTCTGCCTTTGAGGTAAAGGTGGAGGTTCCAGTGGTGAGAGAGGAGGAAGGTTTCTCAACCTTCTTGACCTTCTAACAAGTTGGTCCTCTAGAATTAAGACTTTAAAAAATCACACCCTAAGACCAACTAAACACAAGCAGATCCATAGAGCATACACTAAAAAGATCCTAGAGTCTCAAGCAATCAAAACAGGCTATAAAGATATGCTTTCCCGAAGAAAGCTGATGAACAGTTACTTGGCGTCCTTGAGGGGTTCTTAGGCACAAGCAGAGGAATCACCCAACCGCCCTCCTACACTTTCCACAAGGGTTACCTTCCAAGTCCATTCAAGGTGAACCAGAAATAACCTTCCGGTTTACCTGGGTGTGAGCCCTAAAAAGACAAGAGACTAAGGCTACCTTGACAATACCTACTGTCTGGGGGGACAGTCGCAAGCCGAACTTGTACGCATGGGCAGGGTAGCTGAGCCCGAAACTCTGTCTAGGACAGAATCCCCAGATGTGTAAAATTCCTGGGTTACGTTTTGACAAGGATTCAGGGGGTTATCCCCTCTATCCAAGCCTCCACGCGGCCTAGTGCTTAACTCCCGTTTGAGAGGAGCTTCCCAGATACAGCGGTAGAACCAAGGATTTACCTAATGAATAGTCCACTACATCTGAGTTTATAATTTGTGGGAAGTTTACACTCCCTAGCCCACAAATCTAGCCTAAGCTAGTAGGTGAAAGGCCCTAAAAATAAAAACTTTCTAATAAATTTTAAATTTATGCGTTAATTTTAAGGGCTGTTCTTTACTCAAAGGAAGTGGAAGTGATGGACTGTATGGTGTTTTGACTCAGCAGAAAATAAATGAAAGTAAAAGTGCATCTAAAGCAAACTATCACTATAAAATAAACTTCTTTTCATTTTTTCAGATATGTATTGATGAACTAACAACACTTAATAAGAGAAACTAGCCTATGTTTTTGTATTTTTCTGAGATAATATTCTTTAAACTGAAACAAACATTACTTTATGCAAAAATTACAATGCAAAAGATTAACTATGTTTTGTTTTTCACTTTAAAAAATACTCAAAAAAAGTACTATGCATCTACAATGCACTGCTTGAGTGAACTTGACACTTATGGACTGTATAAAAAACACAAACTGAAACTAATAGGCAAACAGAACCTAAAAACCAGCAAGAAAAGCAGGCTAGGACCTCAACTTGGGTGCAGACAATGACCGAGAGATCACTGCAGACTTTTAAACAGGCAAGTGCAAACCAATAACTGACAGACATCAGACTGGAAAAACAGAGTCTAAGACCCTGATCACTGATCTAGACTCAGGCACTCAAACCAACAACCCAAACAGGCCAGAAAGTTTCAAGATGCATACAGTAAATAAAACAAGTAAAGAGAACCCAAGGGCTTCGAAAAGCACTAAGATGTGATCACCTGATACACTCAGACAACTCTGCAACACTCTTAAAGAAAGTCTTAACAGAAAACATGACTTATAACAGGCCAAAGAACAAGCAAACTTTGACACAAAAATCACAGTTTTCAGGAGTATACGCGACTGTGTAGTAGTGCAGGTCGCGAATGATGCGCGACTGTACAGTGGAACAACCCGCATATGAGACTCAGTATTCGCGACTGTCCAGTGGGACAACCCACGAATGGGTATAAAAAGAATTCTCAAAAACAGAGAAAGACCCAAGACTTTCAAATGCTACAGTAAGTAATAAAGCAGGACAAAAAATCACAAACAAAACTTCGAGCAATGACTGGTCAGGACAACAGAAAAAGACCTAAAGCAGACTTGGTTTCCCCAGCGGAGTCGCCAGTTCTGTTGTACAGGATAATTCACCTAATAACCTAGGTCTGGGGGGTTACCAACATACTCATTACTTGCAGACAGTTTGACTTTAAAAGCACAGAATAGGAAATAGGAAAGTAGAAGGACTTACTTGTATTAAACGAAGGTTGATCCTTGCTATCTTCTCCCTCTCTGATCCACTTCCAAAGTCTCCAGGATATTTCCTCCTTCACCTGTTAATAAACACTCTTCCAGATACAAAGCAATTCATATATATAGATGCAGGTTAGGCAAATCATATATCATATTGAAATGTAAACATTTACGAATCCACAAGATATGAAACACATATGGAAGAAGTAATATCTTTATTAACAATAATAGAAAGAGTTTAGGTTACAACCCAATGTCTGAACAAGGACTCCTCTGTCACCAAAGGACTCTGAGTTTCTCTGCTCCAAATATTTCTGTAGACAATCCACCAGCATAACTTTGCTCTCCCCATATGTATATTAAACCCCCTCCCCAAGGCCTCTATTTATATGGATGAAATGAGGCAGTTCTCGAAGGTTAGGGAGGTTATAGCAGTTAGGAAGATTAATTTAAATGAATGAACTAATCTTCCATTATCGAGTGTTTTTAAATATTAATTTTGAGGAAACCATACGCGGGTCTGTAGTAGAGCAACCCGCGTATGATATGCGACCCTATACAAGTGTAACCCACGTATACAGGTATGCGCGATCTGCTGAACATGATACTCGCGTATGATGCGCGAGATACCAATAGATATAGTCACGAATGCTACTCAAAACTTCAAAATGGCAAAGTAATCAGCTGGGCATATAGGCAATGTATTTCATCATCAACCAAGGTATAATGAAACTAGGCAAACCTCAATCCATAAGTGTCCTTTTGTGTGCCGACCTGAGGGATGTCAGCACTCGGACGGAGAGGTGCCAATGAGGTGTATAACAAATTGAGTATGTGAAGTATCTTTCTATATACCTCAAGGGTATGTGAAAGGTTGTTTGATATAGCGACGGTACGTGGAAGAACTGCGCAAGTCTCAGGATGTAATGCGGACAAGTAACGACAGCTCCTACGTTTAATGATGCCCGAACATGTCTCTAACCTATCACTCAAATTGCTATGTAGATTTTAACCTATAAATACCGTTAATTTTAAAGTGGACGGTTAGGTGAATGCATGGATTTTTGATAGAAAAAGTAAAACCATGCAATATTCATATGCAAATATTTCACTTTACCGTTCGGTATGCCTACCTACGGGAGGGAAAGAGAGTATTTTCTTTTGCTTCAAAACCAAAAATATTCCCAAACAACAATCTTGAACACAAAATCAATGATAAGCAGCACTTTCCAAACCCATTTATCTTTTATGAAAGCAGTTAAAAGGGAAGGAGTCTCTTTTCTCAAAAGAAAAACAAGCAGCACACTATATGCATATGCACTCTATTTTTTGATTTTTCTTAAAGCATAGACATATCTAACTTAAAAATATAATATTTTTTATTTTGATGAGATAGTGTAAATGCAAAAGAGACAAAATAACATAGAGAACCTGAAAGCTTGTGAGGCCAATCAGAGATCCAATGTCTTATGCTCACTAATGATAATGACCTAATCTCAATCAAAAAATTTCTTTTTAAAACAAGCAAAAAGAAGTCTCCTATGGGAACACAAAATGAAATCAAGATGCTAATTAAATGTTTTTCTTTTAATCTATGTAACAGAAATAAAAGAGAGCCCTCTAACACCTAAGCTTTCGAAAAAGAAATCCTTTCACAAAGACAACCAACAAGCATGGAAGAAAATAGACAATCAACAAACCTAATCTAGCTTTTGGATTCTTCCAACAAACCAATATTTTACCACAAAATTTCAAACCACAAGCATCCGATTCTAACACACAAGCCTGACAATGCAGGGCTGAAAGCAAATCAACTCAATTTTTTTGCAAAAAATGAGAAAAAGAGGTCTTGGAATAAGGCCTACCTGGCACCGTGCTGGAGGGGTCTTAACAGAGCAGTTCTGGCCTAGCTTCGCTTCTGGATAACAAGACTCAAGCGGTGGCACTGCGTGCTGCTAATTGGGCTCAGGCGGTGGCACCGCTTCTCACCAATAACATAAGAGCGGTTCCCTGTAAAAATCCAAAACACAAAGGAGAACGACAGACCAAGTTAGAAAAAGATCAGATCAAGGTAAAAACTGATAGATTGAGAGTAAAAGAGAGCATAAAAGGTCGAAATAATTCAGATCTAGGAAGATCTGGAAGTTTCACAACAAAATAAACTGAGTCAGATAGCATATGTGACTAAAGAGAGTTGGAGATGGAGCCTGGATTCGGACAAGAGTTGAAGAACTGAGGAAGATCAGATCAGCTGATACATGTATCTATTTCCCCAGTGGAGTCACCGGATTTGTAACCAGGAATATTTCACCTTCTGCGGACAGAAGCTATTCCTCTGGTCTGAATGGTTCAGATCCAAAACAAATGAGTGAACGATAAAGGATGAAGACCCTCCCTGGATGTCATAGACACCTAGAATGATGTTTTGATAGTGAACCTGTATACATGCAACTAGATCAAACACGCAAACACATCAAAGCTACCAAAACATCATCTACTTATCCATGTTAGTGACTAAGGAATCTAACAACATGTACATGCAAAATCAAAACAACAGTAATGTGGGACGGAAATCAGCTTTGCATTAAGATGAATGGAGAAGTTTACAACCAATTAAGCCTTAGTGTTGACATGCATCTCCATGAGACAAACACTTCATCCCCATAAGCTCCAACTTTGCTCTCTATGCTCTCCAATGGCTTCGGCCAAGTGGTCAATCCAACATCATAAGAATACCTCTATAGTTCTTCCCCTCAACCATGGACATGAGCTTGTATTTATAAGGCTCAATGGATAGGAATGGTTGAGATATTTATGGATGAGGTGGCCTCTAAGATACTATGATGGGGGATCTCGAGCTCAACTAACCCACAATGATAGGGATAAGGGAGGACACGAGGCTCATGATCTAGAAGCCTCGAGAAAATTCTCTTTTTCCCATTTTACACAAGGTACCTCTTTTCTCCTCTTATGATAGAGTGGTTTAGATGAGAAACGGTTATGGACCAAAGGCCACAAGCAGTGGCACTGCTTATGGTAAACAGGAAGCAGGCACTGCGAGCAATGTACCGCTCATGGTTCACAGGGAAAGCGCAGTGGTGAGTATTTTTATGTAGAATTGACAAACAACATGGGTTTCCACTCCAAGTGTTGGGATTAAGGGAAAGTATGTAAGTAAAAGGTCTTATCACACGGTGGTGACAGGATTTTGGTATAACACCATCATGCATACTTTGATCAAGTTTAGACAATACTTGGTGGGAAACAAATTTGTGGTCAAAACTAACCATAACGGCTTAAGGTACTTCCTCACTCAAAAGGATCTAAATGAAAGGAAAAAAAAGTGGGTGAGTAAGATTCAAGAACTTGAATTTGATATTGAATATGTGAAGGGAAAAAATAATGTGGTAGCTGATGCTTTATCTAGAAGACCTTCTATTTCTTTGATGGATGTAGCAGAAAATTGGAAAGCCACATTAGAAGTAGAGTATGCCAAGGATAAGTTTTATTGTGAAATTTTTTATGGGACTATTCATGATGATAGGTACAAAGTGTTGGAAGGAATCATTTAATACAAATATACAATCTATTTGGTCCCTAGTTCGAGTTTGGAGGAGAAATTTTAAAAAAAAGCTCATGGTCCTCCTCTAGCAGGCCACCTCGGTTTCTTCAAAATCTACCGAATGTTGAGGGAAAGGTTCTCATGGAAAGGGTTGAAGGATGATGTTATGAAGTATGTTAATTAATTCCCTACATGTCATTAAAATAAACTGCATCACACTCATCCATCTGGCCTCTTACACCCCTTGCCTATCCTAGAAGAAAAATGGGAAAGCATTTCCATTGATTTCATCAGTGGTTTTCCCAAGGTATTTTGTAAGGATTGAATATTTGTGTTTGTGTATAGGCTCACTAAATTTTCTCATTTATTTGTTGTTACTACCACTTTCACTACTACACAAGTGGCTGATCTAATTTTTAAATAATTCTTCAGATTACATGGGCTTCCTAAGAGCATTGTTAGTGACAGGGATAACAGATTTTGAGTGCATTTTGGAAAGAACTCTTCAAAATGGTGGTGACAAATTTGACACATAGCACAATATATCATCCAAAAACTGATGGCCAAACAGAGAGGGTGAATCAATGGTTTGAAATCTACTTGAGGAACTATGTAAGTGGACAACAAAAAACATGGATAAAATGGTTGCATTTGGGTGAGTTTTGTTACAATACTACTTTTCATATGTCCATTGGCATGTCTCCTTTAAAATGACTTTATGGTTATGATGCATCCACTTTCATTGACCACATTTTTGGTGATAGTAGAGCTCCAAAGGATCAGGATTAGATTGAATAAATTTAATAAATTTTGAAGGATTTGAAAGATAACTTGCAGGTTTCCCAAAATAAACAAAAATAATATGCAGACCAACATAGAGTGGAGAGGAATTTCCAAGTGAATGACTTGGTGTATTTTAGGTTTCATCCCTATAAACAAACCACCATAAAAATTAAAGGTTCATAAAAACTCAAACCAAGGTTTTATGATCCCTACAAGGTGATTCGAAAGGTTAGAGAAGTGGCCTATGATTTGGAGCTTCCCATGGGAAGTAAAATTCATAATGCATTTCATGTTTCATTTATAAAGAAGGATATAGGTCAACATATTTCAGTTTCAGATAATTTACCTCCTTTGGATGATGAAGGACAACTTGTTCTCATTCCAGACAAAATCTTGAAAACAAGGGAGAGGAGGTGAAGAAGCAAAACAATAAAATAATAGTTGGTACAATGGAAGGGTTTTCCTAGGGAGTAAGCCACTTGGGAAGAGGAAAAAAGTTTGCAGCATCCAAACTTGACATTTCTTGAGGACAAGTAATATTGGGTGGGGAGGAATTTCATGTCTCCATCCAATGAGACTACTTGTTGACTATGTTTCACCCACCTACTAGTTCCCTAGGTTGGGGACGAGGCATTAAATATTGCAATGAGGGAGCTATGGGACCCAAGAGAACCTTAGTTTTTAATTTACACATTAAATTGGGCCATAAAAATAATAAATAGAGAGAAAATATAGCGGCATTGCTTCATAAGGACATTTGGAGGTTCATGGAGACCTTGAGTGACTAGATTATTCCTTACACATGTCATGACTTAGCCCCAAATTCGAAATTAGGAGTAATGGAATGTTCTTCGAAGGTGAAGAGGTGTCAAGTAACATATCATGAGCCCAAGGATTCAAATGGGTGAATAGGTGTCAAGCAACATATCATGATCCCAAGGATTCGAATGGGTGAAGAGGAGTAACTCCCCATAGAAGAGGAAGAGGCTAGGAAGAAGCAAGGTGCCACTTGGAGATAGATTCCATATGTTTTATGACAAAAATGATGGAAGATTATATGACAACTCAAACCTGATTTCAGACCTAATTTCAGAAATATGACAATATGACATGTCTGGGATAAAAATATCCTCCAAGAGGGCGCACTTAGGGCTTGGTGGAGCAATTAGAATTTGGAGGAAGATGAAGGGTTGAGGAGAAGGACAAGTATCATGGAGGTTACTAAACATCAAGGATGGGTTGGAGGAAGCCTATTGGAGTGAATTCATACTTGGAGGGCCTTATTATGGTTACAAAAATTTTCATGAGGAATTCGAATAGCTTTTGATCATTTGAGAATTTGCCTTTGGCATTTTGGAAAGCATTAGCTTGTCCATTGCACGGTGAGTGCTCACTTACCATGCTAGTGAGTCAATTTCGATAGAGCAAGATTCTCATCCAAGTTGGATGTGGGAGAGGCCACCCTGACCTATCATTTGGATATTCATAGAGTGTTTCTATTGCATATAGGATGCTTCTACTATTCGTAACCCATATGTCCTCCCATTCTCTCAATCCCCACTTCAATATTTCCATATTTCTCTATGATGGAGCACTTTTGTGAATGGTGGTTGCGCCCCATTGAGTCCAGTTAATGAAAAAGAATGGTTGAATTATTTATGTATTTTTAATATTTCCCTAATCATATATGTAAGTCAACATCAGAATAAACACATATGCAAATCTCCACATTTCCAAGCTTCGTTGTGACTAGTTTCCATGTGTTGATTTCCCATTGCAATGGAGTTGTGTATCTGATGTATGTTGCGACTTGGATATGATATTATATGTTGTTATTGATATATTACATTGATTTTAATGTTCCATATTCATTATTCTATATTCTGAACCATTATATACACAAATTGTGAGTCAAAGTTAAGCTTTCACATGTCATTTCCCTTAAGCAAATATCACTGAATTTATGCATTCAAATATGAAGCTTCAAACCTCTGTTGTAAAGATATTAACCATACCATATGAAATTAAATGAAGTATAATAATAGTCCCCATACTCATTTTGAAAATTTGGGAGGGTTTCATAGGAGTTGGAGAGCCATTTCTACTCACACCCTAGGGGGATTTGCACCATAAATTGCTAGTAATTTTACCATTTTTTCAAATGTTCCCAAATAAAGTTTCATATGTCTATAACATGTCATAAAGTTATCATAGATTCCATTAAGCGTTCCTAATATTCTTCATACCAATCCCTACCAAATTCGATACCCTCTTGTGCCATTCGAATCCCCTAGAGTCAAGACTAATCAAGGCATTTTTTCCCCAAATTCTGTCTTTGTTGGGAATTTTTGAATTGGGTCATTACATAAACCGTTGTTCTGACTTCATAATGCATGGATGCATACATTCTATTAAATTTTTTTCAAATTGTATCTTTGGACTATAGAAAGGTTCTAGATGTAAAATTAAAATGCCAAGCAGCAATTGTCAATTGCGTGAAGGAGGAAAACCTGCCTCATTGTAAAGGAAAGAACAAGTGATAAATATCACCAAGATACTGTGTCCACCAATATATTCAAGTGGCCAAGAAAGAGCATATAAATACCATTAAAGATTGATCCACATCAAACATCAACAACAACCACGTTTTGTTGCAGCAACATTTTGAAAGCTGGTTCACCCGCTTCATGTCTACACCTCATTTTCTTCACTCTTTTCTTCGCATAGGTGGTCTCTCAACATATGGTATATATTTTTAATGTCATTTACATAAGCTTATATTGAACAGATCTAGTTATTCAAATCACCAATGTAGCAAGTGAGACTATTCCTTTGCAAATGTAAAGAAGAGCAACTACGAATCTATTTGTGAGAGAATCCTCATAAAGGATTAGTTTTCCTCACATGTTAAATGCATGGTAATATACCATTACATGGTGCATAAGGAACACAATGCTTGAGTTCAAGCAGCCTTAATAGCACATTATGTTTGTTGGAATGAGAAATCGTGCATTGTATCTGCAGTTGGACGGATGCCTTTCCATGTGGCAAGGGAATTGTATAATGGCATTGCATAAGGAGTAATAGGTCCTCTAAGAATTCTAGATGCTATAAGAAGGAAAAATGAGAATCCTATCCACAATTGAGAGTTAAAGTGCCTATTACATACTGGAAATTTGATCAGCCCTCTAAGGTTTACAAAATGATGATTGGAAATGAAAGAGTTGAGGATACACTTTTATGGAGAGATGAGAAATAGATACTCATGATAAAAATAGCTTTAATTTCCATTATTTCTTGCTATTTTAATTTTGGATATAATTTAATGTATCCCATAGACAAGTTACTCTTGGTGTTCATTTTGATTTTGTTCATCTACAATATTCTACCTTTTCCAGCATTTGGTTATAGTATCAAAAATATTGCTTTTATTTATTTTAAAGAATTTGAAGAGCTTGCAGCAAAACATAGAGAAAATAAAAGATTAGAAAAAAGAAGAGATCTAGGAAAAACATAACTAAATTATATGGTGTAGAACCAGTTAAAGAAGAAATAAGGGAAGTGAAGGAAGAGAAACCTTCATGTGGAGACATGCTTCAAATTCTTGTAGAAGCTGTGCAATTTATTTCCTAAGGGTCATCATACATAAGTTTTCCGGGAAATTATTAAACCCACAACACAATTCTAGAGCATTTCAAAGTTTTGGGATTTTTGATGCTAAAGGACTCTAACCTAATTGAAAATTTTGATAGTTACAGATGTAAAGCATTAAATAAGTTTACCATATCCTTGGAGAATTGGATTTGATCAACATAAAATAGTCTCACACTATCAGAATAAAAAATAGAAGTAATATACCTACTTTAGTGATGTACAACAATTAACAAAAGAGGCAATGAAGGCATCATGGAATGATACACTAGTCATGATACATTTACTCTGGAAAAGGTTAAGAAAATTTAGGAACATCATTAACCAACTATAAATAGAGGGGCATATTCTCAACAACTATTTTTTCAATATATTCATTTCCAGTACCCAC
Organism: Pseudotsuga menziesii; assembly: GCA_001517045.1. Taxonomy (NCBI): domain Eukaryota; kingdom Viridiplantae; phylum Streptophyta; class Pinopsida; order Pinales; family Pinaceae; genus Pseudotsuga; species Pseudotsuga menziesii. Next base: position 245,375 of record LPNX010185971.1, on the reverse strand, counting down.
TCTTCCCCTTGGAGAGTTGAAGTTGAGAAGAGGACCACTACTAATGGATGTAGATGTTGAGGGTAAACCATGACATTATTGTGTTACGATGAAAGGAAATGCCAAAATGTTGATAATTTCGTTCACCAAGTCTGTCAAACCAACACTGACGCCACCATCCCATCACAATGTTTCATATACCTGAGATGCAGTTCACTCATCAAACCTAAGATTATACTGACATGATAAATCTTTAGCAAAATATCATGGAAGGCACCACTAGTTCATGCAGTCATGAGAGTATACTTTATCTTTCATTTTCTTTCCACTTTACACTCAATACAAGCACTTAGTACATTATGTGTGCTTAGAAAATTGCACCTTAGGTGAAAATTTCAATTTACAGATGTTAACCCTCAAATACTGAACAAAAATGTTTCAGCAACATTGATGGGTTGAAACTATCAACAAATGCACATGACATAGAATTCTTAGAAATAATCTTGGACTGTGACACTATAATGAAGATTGAAATTATTGATTGATGAATCAGGTGCAACCATATGGAAGAAAACAGATGCCCCTTCACAAACTTTTTTCCAGTGCTAACTTGATTTTCTACACGAGTGGAAGAAGTTGGTCTCCAACCTTGATTTTCATCAATAGAATTGAAGAAACTCACAATAGTGAACTTTCAATGGGAATATAAGTATGCTCATGAATCAATTAAAGGAAATGTTATAGTCATTGCAAATCCCTTACAAAGAGAATATCTGAATACACATTTTTTTATGAAGAAAGCTTCTAATTTTTCAAAATATTCTACAAAACATGAAATTTTACCATATGGAAATAGAGTGCTTACAATTTTTTACTCAACACAACTCAATAATAACTCTGCTTATTAAAAAATAAGAGAACAAAAACTTGAGTAGACTGAAAAGACTTGGAAAACATGACAAAATTTAGTAAAACATGAGTTTGTTGAGTTTGACCAAAATGTGGCAAGTTCTGACTGAAATGGTGACTTGACTTCCCAAAATGGAAAGCTGACTTGACTCATTGAGTGATCACTATACTGAGTGATACCTTATATTGATGTTGGATTTTGTTTTCAATTCCTTTGTTGCATGAAAATTTGAGTTTTATGCGGGTTATGAACTTGAAGGTCTCCTATGCTCAATTAGCCTAAACTTGTGTACCATATGTACCACATTTGTAGTTTTTCAACTAATAGACTTATTTATCCTTATGTGTTGATCAACATTGTGTAAATACTTATTATGAGTTTTATTGTGAAGAATGATGAATGAAAAATGAAGACATCAATGTTAAGTATGGGAGTGCAAGTTAAGTAAACGATGAAAAAACAAGTAATCAACCATAATGTGAAGAAGACTGATACGAGATGCAGAGCTCAAAACTCTATTATAATTACGATTGAAGGATATTTTATGCATAGTTCAACACCCGAATCCAATCTGGTCAGAGATAGAAAAGAACTGCAAGTAAAACCCAACTCTACAGAATAGAGCTTTAAAAAGATCAAGACATCTACAAAATAAATCAAGGAAATCACACAAATGAAAATAAAAACTAAAACATGGTCAAGTAGACATTTACATAGATTAGTCCCTCCCATTTAACCAAACACATCTTGTATGTATGGGACCTTGTACCAACAGTTGTCCACGTTTTCAAACTTTTTGTTTTGTCACTTTTTCATCTAAATGATCTCTAAATCTTGATTGATATAAATACACGTATGCTGCATTAAATATAGGTTTGATGTCCCATCTTCAAGTAGGTCAAGAAGTACAAATTGTTGTTGATCCATTTCTAGATCTTGAAAGGGCCAATCCTCTCGGGCTTTCGTTTGTTGTGAAATATGGCCAACTCCTCTATCAATTATTATAGTGTTTATGACGTTGACCTCTACAAGATACTTCTTTCTAGTATGGTTTGAAGAGAGGGCCATATTTCCAATCCAGATGCATATCCCGTAATCGTGTGGCCTTATCCTTCTCTTCTCATGCAAAGAAAATACAATGTCTAAGAATAATGTCTTTTTTCTCTTCGTCAAGAATGTTGTAACTAATTTGAATTATGTTTTAGATGTTGGTGGGAATTGTTTAAAAATGCACAAGCTTGAACTCCATACATCGAAAAAACAACAACAACAAGGGATAAAACTGACAAAAAGATTGGATCTAAAAAATTGTTGTTTGATTACAAGGAGATCACCAACATTTATAATAATAAGCTAGCATTAAAAACAGGTGGTTGGGTAGTTCACCTACCAATATGTCAATCATGTATAGTGATTAAATCGCTAAACTAAATACACTTAACACATGGTGTATCTATACCAACACCCCCTAGGCTGCCCCTGGGAATCTTAGAATCTAACAACAACAGAAAATGATGGATGGGGAGTGAATGTTCCAAAGCCCTACTGACACCAAGGGTTAGGAATGTATATGCCAAAATTATGAGATTAAATATCCAGCGACTAAATGAGCTCAGTTGCTAATGATATTCTATTCTTGTGATATTTTTGTGAGGTCCCTCATGTTTGCAAGTTTCCACAATAGTGAATTGAATTTTCGATGCCTAGACTCCTTTATCCATGTCAGGTGGCACTACAATGTAATTTTCCTTGGATTGGTGGTTATTCTAATTTTATGATTAGCTTTATGCATATTATCAATGCCTGTTGACCTAGCAGCCCACTTTTCTTAGTTCAAAATATACTCTTTTGTAAACATTTTGTGATATAACTATAGGGAATGGCTCACAAATATGTGTTGTCCTCTAAGTCAATGACGTGGGATCCCGTACGGTGGGGGAAGGTGGTTTTCACCCAGCCCACCAGGGATCAAGTCCCATCGAGACATGTCCCATTGTGATAAGGCTCGAAGGGTAGACGCCCCCTGGATAGACTTCCGCCTCTTCTGGATTGGAGTCGGGAAGTCTCGGCCCTTGCTGAGTCACAAGTTTCAGGTACATGTGGCTTGCGGGCTGTTGGATATACCTGGGGTTTATAGTGGCAGCCGGCGGCTTTGAACCTGGGCCTCGCCCAGGTAATCCCGACGGGTTACCGATTTCCCTAACCTAAAAAAATAAAAGATTTAGAGCGTACACCCGAGGTTCCTATTCTCAAATTCTCTACTACAAAGGATTGAAAGTTTGAAAGACCAATTATTATTGACTCGGTGTATACGTTGTTGGGTATATCTGTCAAAAGCAGAAGAAAATTATTAACAGTTTGCAATCTCTGAGAGGTTAGACATCATGACATCCTAGGCTTCCCAAGCAATCATTAAGACGCCAAACTGCTACCCAAAATTTTCCAGAATTATTTTTATATCGTTTTCAATAAGATGTGTATGTTCGCGCATAATAAATCCTTGGCCATGTTGTGTCAATTATAAAAAATATAAAGAATGTGTTTCTGTTTCACATATTTATTGTCAGAAGTTCAAGAATTAAGGATCAAATTCTGTACAATCAATCCTTGATTTTTTGAGCAATCATGTTGGTAAACAAAGACCAATGTATGCGGAGAAAGCTGTGGAATAAGACATGGTTGATTGTGAGTTAGCATTGAGAGCTCCATGAAGTATTGGTCGCATGCAGAAGAGTGGCTCTTGAGAACCGCCACTGAAATCGTGAAGATGGGATCAGTGAGGAGAAACAAATTCACGTCGAGAAAAACAGTAAAGAAAGAAGCGAAACAGCTATAAGCCCAAGTTAAAAATGCAGAGGTAAAGAGCATTTAAAATTAATTTTGTTTTAAAGAAAAGATTTACCATGCATTCAGCTAGCGTGGAGAAAGTTGAGTGAAAAAGACGCTGTCAGGTGAATAATAGTCATTAATGAAAAATTAAGTGATAGTAATAAATTTGCATAAAACAATTTCTCAAATACGAAAACGTGGAACAAAAGCATCGAAAACTTTTTCGTATAAACACTAAATCCAAGGATAACCCTAGTGCATTAGTAAAGGAATTGCTAATTATAGGACTAGATGCATGATTCAAAAGTATCTCCTTCCTGTTAAAGTGGATTTTAGGGATCTTAACTTCCAGTAGAAAGAACTATCCAAAATAAATTTTGCATGAGAGGAGAAGGCAAAGATATAAAAAAAAATCAAACCCTAAGCATAGTGGGGGGTTTATGGTGTACTTAAAATATTTTCGCCTTTGAAAATAGATTTGACATGAAGGAGCATCAGATCGATAGGATTTTTTTGAAAATAACATTTACATGGTGAATTACCAGAAGAAAACCATTTTCAAAACCCCAAAACCAAACAATATCATCCCGACCCCCTAGTGAGTTGTTATTGGGGTTTCCTACCCACAACTGCAATGGTCTTTCTGCTTCCTGTAGGCGGTTCCATGATTCCTAATTAGACCGATGAATACCAATTATTTCATAAGACGCCAATTAATTCACAGATTGAAGCTAGGAACCTAGAGAAAATGATTGAATGGAGTTTTAAGTGAAAAGATGAAATATTCACAAAGACTTTCGCTTCTATATATATAGAAGTACGGGAATTTTATTTTTGTCCAAGTGAGAGGACAACGTGTCTTTCTCCTTTCCCTTTTATGGTCGGGGAATTGCTTAAAAATAATAATAATTTCATCATTAAAAATAATAATATTTTTTATATGCCTTTTTAATTTATTTTATATATATTAATAAAATGTATATGAATATTATTATAAATATATATTTACATGCTAGCGTTAAACTGAACAAGCTTAGGACAGCGTTTTTTCGGCACTCTCTTTTCTTGAGTACCAATGGAGGAAGAAGCAAAGTTAAATTTGTAAATCTGCAATTTTAATATCTGAGTGGGAAGTGAACCATTAATTGAAGAGGTTGAATTCAATCAATGGTTGACTTCAATCCATGGTTGAATTCAATGTTGAATTTAATCTAAGGTTTCCTTGAAGGTTGACTTCAATCAAGGTTAACTTCAATCCATAATTGACCTCAATCCAAGCTTGACTTCAATCTAATTTTAAGTTCTATCCAAATGTTGATTTCTTTCTAATGGTTGACTTCAATCCATTAATAATATTAGCATGAATAGCTTTAATCCATGGTTGATTTCATTCCAAAGTTAACTTCAAATATCCAAGGTCAACTTTGAACCATGGTTGATTTCAATCTAGAACCACATTTTTAAAAGTGTTTGATCGACTTTGAACCATGTTTGAATTCAATCCATAGTTGACTTTCTACTAAGGTTGACCTCAATCCATGCCTAACTTTAAGACATACTTTGCTTCAAACCAAGGGTAACTTCAATCAAAGGTTGATTTCAATCCAATGTTGACTTCAAGCCATAGTAGAATTTAAGTAATGTTGAATTTAATCCAAGGTTGACTTGAACCCAAGGGTGACTTCATCCATAGTTTAATTTTAAGCAAAGTTGACTTCAATCCATAGTTTATTTTTAAGAAAGGTTTCCTTCAATCCAAGGGTGACTTCATCCATAGTTTACTTTTAAGCAAGGTTGACTTCAATCCATAGTTTACTTTTAAGAAAGATTTCCTTCAATCCAAGGTTAGCCTCAATCCAAGGTTGACTTCAATTAATGGTTGATGTTATAGCGTGATTTGCCACACCTGATACATCATGCTCCGATGGCTTATCCCTGTCCCTATGCAGACTCATTTTATCCCAGTTTCTCACCATTACCCTAATGCTCTAGTGGAACCCTTTAAAAGACATTTTTGAAGATATACGTGGGTCACAAGTCTACAACCTGCGTACATAGATTGCACCACTGTCACCCGCATACATTGGGAATTATGCTCAAAAAATAAAAATATTTGAAGTTTTTCCCATCAACTAACGAATGAATTGATCCTTGGCTTTTCATATGCCGGGAAAAGCTATGATTCAACCCTTCACTTCCCATTGAGGGGCTATATATTGAGCTACTATGAAGCATTATAGGGGGGGATTTTAGAGAGAAAATATATTATAGTGAAATTGTGCCCCATTCTTATATGCTTGAGTATGCATCCCTTTGTCCATGAAGCAACCATTAATGCTCTTTCCCAAGCTTTCCTTTATCTTTGATAGCTTTCCTTTGTATGGAGGATTGAAGTGGCGGAGGCCCAGGTGAAAGGACTCGGTTTCTCGATTTTGACGAGTTGTTGTCAGAAATTGTCATTTTTATCTTTGTTCATATTCATAGAAATATCCATTTCTAATCCATTACATGTGTAATTATGAATATTTGTATCCATGAATGTAATTACTCTATTTACATGTTGGAATTAAACATGCTAGATTAGACTCTAACACTTTTATATATCATGCTTGTATATCTTTTTGTTGTTGAGGACAATGTGTAGAGACATGTTTGATTGAAAGTTGAACAAGGATCTACTTTGAACGTTTGGAATAAGGTATAATTTTTATCCCTTAGTGTTAGCTACGTTTATATATTTATCATGCTTTGAAATGGGTTTATTTATGGTTTCATCCTGTCTGTTGTGGTCCACCCCAATCCATAGGAATTTTTCTTCGTAACAGAATTGGTGGATATGCTTGAGAAATTTCTTTTTGGTGGGGTTGTGGGTGCATTTTTCACTCAATTTTCTCTATGTCTCTCCCTATTTCTGTGTCGCATTTGGTAGTATATTCATTCATTGACAGTCCCCTAGAGTGGTTTGACCCTTGGCTTTATTTTTACCACCTTCTTCTGTGTATACACAGGTCAGAGAATATACAGTTGCGTATATACGTGGGTTGTACTCTACCCAGTCACGTACATATGCTACTGTTCTTTGAACAATCGCGTAAATACGTTGTTGGGTGGGTTGTGAGTGTGACTGGGTCGTCGTGGGTACAAATACTATCCGTTGACTTCTCCCTTTGTGACTAGAAACCCTTTTTTATTAATTTTCTTTCTTTGAGATTTTTCTTGATGAGTTATCTCCTTTTTTTCCATTAGTGCATTAGTCTTTTAGTTTTAATGTCTTGCTTGGCTTGTGTTTTCTACTTGCTGCAGAGACTGAGAATTTTAGTTACTTTTATTGCATTTTCATTCATTTATATTGAAAATACAAAATAATTCTATAGTTGTATACTTACTTGTACCTCGCATATGCATTTAAGGAGGTAATTTTATTGGGTTGCTTGGTTGAGAGTAGTGTTTAGGATTCCATATAGGAAGGATTTCATTGGAATTTGAAAAGGAAATCATTTTTTTGCACTACATGTAGTGGCATACCCCATTTTTCATGTTTAAAAAAAAGTTGCACTTGGCATTGTTTTTTAGGTGTGCATATTTACTTCATTGATGAGTCGTAACATCACTAGTTGCATGTTCATTACCCTTGAGTAGTCACAACCATTAAAATTAACGCTTAAATTAAAATTGATTACACTTTTTATTTGATAGAGGTGCACCAACAAGCTTAGGATTGTAGAGTCTTGGAATAGGGTGTCGCGAGTAAATATTTTCAAGACTATGAAACAAAACAACTAGGTGTCTTTCCAGGCGAGAAGTGAAATCCTTGGTATAATTAGTGTTCTCAGTAGGCTTCTCTTACACAGGAGTTAATCACGAGTAAGCGCACACATTAGTGGTGGGGATAGCCCCTGCTAGTTTCAGTTGAGCGGTGGAGACATTTCTAGGATCCTATTCATATATGGGACCTTTTGAGGTACCTTTGGTGATTTCAAGCTTCAGGCTTTGTTACACTTCCCATACGGTAGATCCTTCCCACGACTGTTCACTTGAGCATTCGTTATATTAGGGTGGCCTTAGTTACCTTACCTAGGTATTGTAGGGGTTACTTGTAGAGGTTATTGTGTGGGTGTCCTGGATAGGTAGGGGTCATACAACACAGTCGCTTTACACATTGAAGTTGAGGGCCACTATAATTGGTTACACACCTCCACTTGTAATGTATGGGAGTCTCAGGACTCTACTATGCAAGACATACCTACTGCATTCAGGAGCTCGCTTATCCTCTCTTTTTGCTTGTTTGTATTTGACCTATTTTTACTTGGGGGGGGCTCTGTGTGAGCTAGTCATATTTAGTAATCGCAATTCTTTGAATCTATTTATGTTCCCTTAAGTTCATATCCTTTTACGTTTAACATGTGAAACATCACTACTACTATTTCATCACCTGTTCTAGGTTCTATTACGAACCATGGTGTTGGACTGGGGTGCATCGCAACCCCTTTCCTTGCACATATATTTGGAAGTGGTCATATTCCACCTTCTACTCCATTTGTGGGAGGATTTTCACTCCCTTCATTCGGTCTTAACACCAATGTCCACTCTCATGGTGGTGGTAGAGGATACATGTGCATTGGATCTACAACTTACATTCCTTTTTTTATGTCCCATCGTCCACTACAACATTTCCTTCGAATGATTTTCTCATGATCAATCCTCCCTATATCCTATAGTTTGGACTCTTTACTGACGATATGCAACTATTTTTGGACTAATGTCATTGTGTAGGGTCCTTTTTTGGTGCACTTTCACTGAGATTTTGGCTCGTTCATGTACATGGAAGGTATAACACTAAAATGTCATATAGGATATGACCACTTTCAGTGTGAATTTTTCATTATCCTATGAATATGTAACCTTAACCATAGGTACGAACCCACTTCTTAATGTCAGGGAACCTTCATAATGCTACTAGAAGTGGCATTATGTAAGTGGTAGGGATTTCCTAGTCATGGGTGCTCCAGTTAGATCCCACTTTTTCATTTGGTACCCATGTTGAGTGTCCTCCCTTAGGTCTGGGAGTCCCTTATAGTCTTGCCATGCCTTTGAGCAAGAAATTCATACTCTTTCTTAAACATTGTGTTGGCCATATCCTATGGGGACTCCCATTTGTATCAAGTTGTAATCGCATTTGCATGCATCTGCTTGTCGTATTGAGCTTTACGCCAGCTCCCTGCTTCAGTTTTATAAGCCATATAGTATGAGCTTGTCTCAATCCTAGCCAAGCAGAGCCTCTCATATATCTTTTGCAACTTGATTATCCCATACCCAGAGGAAACATCCCCATGAGTGTCCTTATCCTGCATATGCTTCCTTGCATTTAGCATAGGTATGTTCCACTACTTGGAACTAGTTTGCTTGCCCATGACACTCGTTTCCTCCTTATTGTACAATAAGCAATTTTATTCTTTTTCAAGCTTTTCAATATGAAAAAGACCAAAAAAAACATAAAACATAAAAATATGGATGGGAAATGATATCAATTTCTATTGGAAGTTGTCATGTCATGGTGTGTCACCTTCGAACATAACACACTCCATTCATCCATTGGTTGGATTACTAGTATTACCTTAGGATTTGTACTTATTATTCTGAGATTTTCCACCGAATGGTTATGCTTCCACTCCTTATGGAGCCTCTGTTGATGCCTTCGGTGTCACAAAGTTGTCCCACTATGCATTTTGAGTCTATGATGCTTATGAGTCTTCATCTACCTCATGCTCTTGTTCGAAGGAAGTTTGATCCGGAGTCGACCATTCCTTAGTTATCTTGTCTTTGCATGTCATTCATTCCTGATGCATTTGTTACCGGTTCGTGCACATCTTGTTCATCTGATTTCTTCCAAAGTATCCAGCGTTGTTGTGTACATCTCCTTGGTTAATGGGGGATGCCTTAATTCCCTCCTTCCAGCGAATTCCATTCCATTGAATTCATGTCATTTATTCTGGAATACAGATCTAGATTCCATTTAGTGCCTTGGGGCTTGTAATCATCAGTGACAGGTTCTCTCACCATCGACAGATTTGGGAATACATTAATGTCCCTTGATCGATGGATTCTCTCAAGTGTTCAACCTCAACACATCTATTCACACTTATTTGTTTGCACTTTGTACCTTGATTCACATTATCATTATCGGTGGGATATCTCGCATATGTTAACAATACACATCAATGAACGGTAATCAGACGATGGTCCATCATGTTCAACTTCGATGCCTTTATTCACATGATTAGACATGTACTAGCGACCATTTGTGTAGAAGACCTCCGAGTTTGGTGGCATTCTATATATGCTACCTCCTTGATTATGCGAGTATCTATGAGATTTCGACTCTCATGACAAGACTCCATTGTACCATTTGATATCTCCATTCAGCATGGAGACCTTATTCCACTGTATATTGTACGTGGTGATGACCACTCATGACATATGTCTAATATTCCTATTCATGGCGATTGTACTATTAGGTATATGGGACTACTATGTATACTTCATATCTGCAGTTATATGTAGAGATCTATCATTGTATTATGCTCATGAGTGGTCGGTTTTTCCACCTGGGTCTTCATTAATCCACTCATGGGACTATTATAATTTATTTTGGCCATCATGTATCTCTCTTATCTCACATATTATGGGGCATATGTTATAGAATGATTTTCCACACCTGATACGTCATGCTTTGATGGCCTATCCATGTCCCTATGTAGACTCATTTTATCCCAGTTGCTCACCATTACCTTGATGCTCTAGTGGAACCCTAAAAAATACATTTTGAATATATATGTGGGTCACAAGTCCACAACCCGTGTATACGCAGCTTGCACCATTAAAAACCGCGTACATCGGTAATTATGCTAAAAAATAAAAATATTTGGAGTTTTCCCCATCAAATCATGAATAAATTGATCCTTGGCCTTTCCATATGCTGGGAAATTATCTGATTCGACCCTTCAATTCCCATTGAGGGGATATATGTTGAGCTACTATGAATCATTAAAGGGGGATAATTTTGGAGAACAAAGATATTATAGTGAAATTGTGCCCCATTCTTATATGCTTGAGTCTGCATCCCTTTGTCCTTGAATCAACCATTTATTCTCTTTCCCAAGCTTTCATTATCTTTATGAGCTTGTCTTTGCATGGAGGATTGAAGTGGTGGGGGCCTAGGTGGAGGACTCAGTTTCTCGATTTCGACGAGGTCCTGATAGAGGTTTTCATTTGTATCTATATTCATATTAATAGAAATATCCATTTCTCATCCATTACATGTGTAATTATGAATATTTGTATCCATGGATGTAATTAATCTATTTACATGTTGGATTTAAATATGCTAGATTAGAATCTAACACTTGTATATATCATGCTTGTATATCTTGTTATTGTTGAGGACAATGTATAGAGACAAGTTTGATTGAAATCTCAACGGGGATCTACTTCAAACATCCATAATAAGGTACATTTATTATCCCTTAGTGCTAGTTTTGTTTATATATTTAAAATTATTTGAAATAGGTTTATTTCTGGTGTCATCATGTCTGTTGTTGTCCACCCCAATCCATATGAACTTTTCTCCATAACAATTGACTTCAATCCATAGTTGACTTTTAAGCAAGCTTGACTTTAATCCAAGGTTAACATCAACTAAAGGTTTGCTTTAACCAAAGGTTTACTGTAATCAAAGGTTGACTTGAATTAAAGGTTGAATTCAATCCATGTTTGACTTAGATATTGAATTCAATCCATAGTTGAATTTTAAATAAGGTTTAATTCAATCCATAGTTGACTTTTAGGCAAGTTTTACTTTAATACATAGTTGACTTCAATATAAAGTTGACTTTAGTTGAAGGTTGACTTTAATGTATAGCTGAATTTTAAGAAATGTTAGTTTCAATGTAAGGGTGACTCCAATGCATGGTTGACTTCAATCTGTAGTCAACTTCAATTTAAAGTTGCTTTCAATCTAACGTTGATTTCAATTCATAGGTGACTTTTAATCAAGGTTGACTTCAAGATAAGATTGACTTCAACCCATGGCTGAATTTGATCCAAGGTTGGTTTCAATCTAATGTTGACTTCAATCCAAGGTTCATTTCAATCTAAGGCTGAATTTGATCCATAGTTGACGTTTAACCAAGGTTAACTTCAATCCAAGGTTGACTTCATCGATGGTTGACTTCAAAACAAGCATGACTTTAATCCATAGTTAAAATTTAATCTAATATTGAATTCAATCTATAGTTTAATTTTAAGTAAGGTTGACTTGAATCCAAAGTTGCCTTCAATATAGGGTTGAATTCATTACATTGTTGACTTTAATCCATTGTTAACTTTTAAGAAAGGTTTACGTCAATCCAAGGTTGAATTCAATCCACACTTGACTTCAACCCACACTTGACTTCAATCCATAGTTGACTTTTAAAAATGTTTGATTTCAATCTAAGGTTTACTTTGATCTAAGGTTGAGTTAAATCCAAGGTTTACTTTGATCTAAGGTTGAGTTCAATCCAAGTTTAACTTTAATTCATTGATGAATTCAACCCATTGTTGTCTTCAATCCAAGTTTGACTTCATTCCAAAGTTTGACTTCAATCCATAATTGACTTTTAAGCAAGGTTTACTTTAATCCAAGGTTTCCTTCTATCCATGGTCGACTACAATCCATAGTTCACTTAAATCCATACTTGAATGAAATCCATATTTGACTTCAATCCATAGTTGACCTTTAAGAAAGGTTGCCTTCAATCCAAGGTTGACTTCAATCAATATTTTCCTTCAATCTAAGGTTGACATGAATCCATGTTCACTTTTAAGCAAGGTTGACTAGCATCCAAGGTTAACTTGAATCCATGGTTAAATTTAATCCAAAGGTGGATTCAATCCATGGTTCACTTCAACCCAATATAATAACCATTGTTGAATTCAATCCATGGTTGAATTAATCCAAGGTTAAATTTGAACAATGGTTGACTTGAATATGCAACCACATTTAAAAAGTGCTTGATTGAATTCAAATGACGGTTGACTTCAATCTATAGTCTACTTTTAAGAAACCTTGACTTCAATCTAGAAATGACTTTTAAGCAAAGTTAACTTCAACACATAGTTGACTTTTGGGCAAGGTTAACTTCAATCCATGGTTGAAGTCAATCAAAGATTGAATTCAATTAAAGCTTGAATTCAATCCATGGAAAAATTGAATCCATACTTCACTTCAAATCTATATTAATTTTAATATATGGTTGAATTCAATCCATGGGTGACTTCAATCCAAGGCTGAATTCAAGCCAATATTGACTTGAATCGATCATTAACTTCAATCCAATATTGACTTCAATCCATTAATAATATTAACATTAATGACTTCAATCAATGGATGAATTCAATCCAAGGTTGAATCCAATCCATGGATGTGTTTAATTCAAGGTTGAATTCAATCTAATTTTGAATTCAATCCATAGTTTACTTTTAAGTAAGGTTGACTTCAATTCATGTTTGAATTCAATCTAAGGTTAACTTCAATCCAATAATAATATTAATGTTAATGACTTCAATTCTGTTGAAACATTGTAACTTCAAAGGATATTCTAAATGTGTTTTACTGATGTAACCCAATGGAGATGTTATTATTCCTCCAAAGGGGTGGTACTATTGTATTTGGTCATCATAGATTCATGAGGTAAAGCCTCCACTTGTTCTGGTTCTTTAGCACCCTAATAAATAATATAATATATTGTTTTGATTCTTTCCAAGATAAGTCGACCTAGACAATTTAGTGGGGCCGACTTGGTTGGGGTAAAAGTCACTTGACTCATTGTGTATAAATAGAGGAGTTGTGGTTCTTATTTGAACACAGACTCACTCACTTGAGTAGTGCATAGGAGAGAGAGGGAGAGACAGAACAAAAGGAGAAGAACACCTGCTTTTTTGGGTTGTCTTTTATACATCTTATACAAAGGAAGTTTTGTTGGGTTTTCTTCCCCTTGAGGGTTTCCCAAGATAAATGCTATGCCTATCTTGTGATTTTGTTTCTATCAATGATTCTTGATATGATGCTCCCGTGATTTTGAATTGAATACTATTGAATCTAGTCTAGCATATGAAATCTTAATATAGTATCAGAGCTAACTTTATTAGAGCATCTTTCACAAGGTGAAATTCTCTCTCCTCCCTCTCTAGAAGACATTAGGGTTTCTGCAAAAGTTGGAGTTTTGAATATCTGCTTGCATAGAAATTTATGCCCTCCTAGAGCGCATCTATTGAGCCTAGATAAAAAAAATTGGGTGGATGGATCTTCGAGAAAGCCAAACCCTAGTTTGGTAGTGAACCAGAAAACTACATTGAAACAAAACCAGAAATTTTGCAATGTTGCAACCTCGCAAGTAGGATTTGAAGACTAAAGATTAGGGATCTCCAGAAAGCAGTTGGATCAACCAAGTCGCCTCCTTCAAGCACATCTACTGGTAAGGTCAATCTCACGTTTTGATCAATTTCATTTTTTAGTGACCTATTGGACAAGATGGCCCCAAGCACTAAGCTTGAGGACAAATTGGAAGGCCTAGAAAACTTCCTAGCTTGGAAGTATAGGATTGGCCTCATTCTGAAAGAGAATGGTCTTGAGAATTACATCAAGGATGAGATTGTAGAAAATGAAGAAGCTGAAGCTAAGGAGAAGCATGAACAAGACTTAATCAAGGAAATGAGGATCATTGATGATTCTATTAAGGAGCACTTGATCCCTCAGGTGTCATATAAGAATACACCTAAGAAAATGTATGATGCACTTTCCAGAATGTATGAAGGAAGGAACATCAACAAAAAGATGAATTTGAGAGCTCAATTGAAGGGCACCAATATGAGAAAAGGATAATCTATTAAATATTACTTCACAAGGGTATCCCAGTTCAAAGAGAAGCTAAGTGCTATTGGAGATACCCTTGATGAGTATGAATTGGTTATGACTTCTCTCAATGGCCTCACTAGACCTTGCGACTCATTCATCCAAACTCTGTGTTCCAGAAAATAAAATATGAATTTTGGCATAGTATGGGAAGATTGCATACAAGAAGAAGCTATAGTAGCCAATAGAGAAGCTCTCCTCAGAGAATATGATCAGGCTCTAGCTACCCATACTAAAGGAAGAAAATAATCAAACTTCAAGAAGAGTAATCATAAGCACTCAAAGAAGAAATTCAAGAAGAAGAAGAAGGATTACTCAAAATATAAATGCTACAACTGTCAGAAGATAGGACATCTTGCTAGAGAATGTCCATCACAAAAGAAGAAGAACAACAACAAAAGGCATCATTCTCATCTAGCTGAAGATGAGGATGAAGAAACACCTCGAAAGAGTACTGGAGGTGAAGATGTAGAAGAATATGTGTTATTATTTGCACTCTTTGGGTCTGTAACACCTGGAGAATATACATGGATTATTGATAGTGGTGCCTCTAAGCACAAGCTAGGAAGGAATACAACTCTGTCAAGACTTGAAGAGAAGAACTCTCCCTAGAAGGTATCATTGGGAGGTGACTATCAATTGTTGATGTATTTGTAACTTTGGAATGTATTCACTTGTATATTTTATATGTTGTATTTCTTTGTACCACGATGTTGCTATAGGGAGAATCATTAATGTAATCAAGTCATGTAAAGCCATAGATGTTAACCCTCTTTTGTAAGTCGAGGCAATAGTCCCCACAGTTTCGGGGCACTAGGGTTATTAGAATCTCCTAGAGAAGTCGGCCCTGGTAAGTAATTGTCAAGTCGAAAACTTGTATAAATAGAGACTGGTCCTCTCTATTTGAAACAAACACTCACTCAACTGTAGCGCATGAGTGAGAGAAGAGGAGCTCGCACAAGTGAGAGAGAGAACAACTGTCGAAGATCATCTTTCTGTCTTTGGGTTTTAATTTTTCCATTGGTG
Source organism: Pseudotsuga menziesii (assembly GCA_001517045.1). NCBI lineage: Eukaryota > Viridiplantae > Streptophyta > Pinopsida > Pinales > Pinaceae > Pseudotsuga > Pseudotsuga menziesii. Next base: position 229,680 of record LPNX010185971.1, on the reverse strand, counting down.
CTCATTCTATCTCTGAGGAATTTGTGGGGTTTTCTCCTTTATGGTTTCTCTGAGGAAAACTCTTTGTGTCTCTTGTCTCTTGTGATTATTTTTGTGCATGTTATTCTGTTAGATAAGATCTTAAGATCATATTGACTAAATGATAAAAATATAACATGGTATCAGAGCTAACCTGAGAAGAAGACACTATGCAGTTGCAGAAGCTAGGGCTTCTTAATTTTTGGGTCTCTCTCCATAGATCATCAGCAAAAGTGGGCTAGGTTAAATCTCCATTGAAGGGCGCATCTTTCTATCGAAGCACAATTTGATTATGAGCATTTTCATTTTTTTGACCTATCATTGCAACGAGAAATTAGTGCTTTCCACAGAAGTGGAATTTTTGAGTGAGCCCAACATAGGATTTCTCTCCTCCTCAAAATCAAATTTTAGAGACCAAGATCGAATTTTTTGGCTGGGCAGAACTCCGGGAAATTCAAACCCTAATTTGCCCCTGAACCAAAAAACTAGCACTGCAAAAGATCAACTCCAAATCTAGCTCCAGCTTCTCAAATTGGTAAGATCTAAATATTTTGTATTTCCTTTTGAGGTTCTCATTTAACATGTCTCATCACACCAAGCTTGATGAAAATCTTGAAGGAGTTGATAACTTCCGAGCATGGAAGTATAGGATCTCACTAGTTCTTGAAGAAAATGAATTGGACTCCTACACAAGTGAAGAAGTTCCAGTTCCAAAGGGAGATGAGGCTAAGGCCTTACAAAAGAAGAACTTGGTCAAGGCCAAGAGGATTATTGCTGATTCAATCAAGGATCACCTTATACCACACGTGTCTTCCTTAATGACACCTAAAGAGATGTTTGATTCCTTGATCAAGCTATTTGAAGGGAAGAACATAAATCAGAAGATGACTTTGAGAAATCAGTTGAAGAATGTAAAGATCCAGAATGCAGAGACCATACAGTCATACTTTACCAAGGTCTCCCAAATCAAAGAACAACTTGAAGCAGTGGATGAAGAAGTAGAGAATGCAAAACTTGTGATGACCACCTTGAATGGTATCCCTAGGTCATGGGACTCCTTCATTCAAGGGATTTCTGCTAGAAGAAATCTAATCACCTTCAGTAGACTGTGGGAGAAATGCTCACAAGAAGAAGCTTGAATAATAGCTCCAGAAGAAAAGATGGGAAATTAAGATCAAGCTCTCACGGTACACACCAAGAAAAACAGAAGGGACTATCATCGTACCAAAGGTAAGCACTAACACCAGAATAACCCTAGAAGAGATCTATCTAGTATCATATGATTTACATGTGATGAGAAAGTACACATATCCAGAAACTGTCCCAGAAATAAAGGTGGCTCTCAAAAGAAGACATCATGCTCAGACTGCAGAGGATGATGAACCTCCAAGAAAGAGAGTCAAAGAAGAAGATTCTTCTAGTGATGAAGAATATGTTTTGATTTATGCCCTCACATGAACTGTCACACATGGAAGCAATGATTGGCTCATAGATAGTGGGGTTTCCAAGCATATGACAAGATTCAAAGAATCCTTTGTGAAACTATCTGAACATCAGTCACCTCACAAAGTGAAACTTGGGGATGACTACAAGTATCCCATAAAATGTAGTGGTGAATCCTCCTATAAGCGAGATTCTGGAAAGTCTATGAAGATGAAGGATGTCTTGTTTGTGCCAAGACTAAAGAAGAAACTTCTCTCCATCTTTGCATTATATGCAAAAGGCATGAGGGTTGAATTTGTAGATGTCCAAGTCCTTATGTGGCCAAAGGGAAAGACTATAGATGATGCAGTTGTCATTGGAGAGAAAGAGGGAGGATTATACAAATTAAAGGGCCAACTAGAACAAGCTTTGGTCCATGACTTAGTAGAGCCAAATGAACTTTGGCACACATTGATTGCACATGTGCACTATAGGGCACTATCACTTACAAGAAAAGTTGTTGAAGGTCTTCCAGATATATAGGAAAAACATGAAGGTGTTTGAAAAGGATGTGTGAAAGGAAAGAACACAAAGAAGACATTTCCAAGTAGCGAGAGCAAGGCAATTAAAAGGAATCTTGGAAATCATCCACTCCGATGTATGCGGTCCGATGTCATCCAGTTCATTGAGTGGGTATGTATACTATGTTTATTTCATTGATGAATTTTCTAGAAAGGCATGGATATATTTCTTGAAAAGAAAGGATGAAGTATTCAGTAAGTTCAAAGAATTCAAAGCCTTGATCGAGAACCACACAGAGAAGAAAATCAAGACCTTTTGATCAGACAATGGCAAAGAATTATGCATAGATTTAGGGATTAAGAGGGAGTTGAACACTCCATATAATCCACAATAGAATGGGGTTGCAGAAAGGAAGAATATAATGATTATGGAAGAAGCAAGGGCTATGCTTCATGATCAATATCTTCCTATGCATCTATGGGCAGAAGCTGCTAGGACAACTGTGTATGTACATAACATACTCTGCATAGAGTACTTCAGAACAAGACACCTGAAGAAGTCTTCTCTGAAAAGAAACCAAAAGTTATTCATCTCATAATATTTGGCTGTCCAGTGTACATACACATTCCAAAAGGAAAGAGGACAAAGTTAGATCCTTCCGGAGAGAAGGGTATATTTGTGGGATATAGTGAAAGCTAAAATGCTTACAGAATATACTTCCCAGGATTCAAGAAGATCGACATCAACGGGCATGTGCAATTTGACAAAGACTCAGCTTACAACAAATCCTGAAAAAGACCTAATGCAGAACTTGAAGAAACAGAAGTACCCAGGATCCAAGATACAACTATGAACGAAGCAACTCTAGAAGAAGATCATGAAATGCAAGAACCATGAGAACCTATAGATCCACCCCAAGAGAAGAATCCTTATAAAATGAAACCTGCATGGGTACAAGAGGCTATCCAAGGTGTATAAATATATGGGGCTCCAGAAGAAATGCACAGAGAAAGGACGAGAACTAGGTCCTACTTTGGTTATGTAGCCCTATTATGTGACATCATTGATAAAGAACCTTCCAACTATGAAGAAGCGACAGAAAATAAAGAATGGAAGGATGCTATGATCAAGGAGTATCAATCAATCATGAAGAATGATGTGTGGGATGTTTTCCCAAGACCAGAGGGGAAGTATTTTGTGACTTCCAAGTGGATCTACAAGATCAAGCATACTGCAGATGGCAGCATAGAGAAATATAAAGCAATATTTGTGGCACGTGACTTCTCCCAGAAAGAAGGGATAGATTATGAGGAGACTTTTGCACCTATATCCATATACACTTCCATCAAATCAGTACTTGCTTTGGTTGCAGTAATGAAATGGAAGATACACGAAATGGATGTTAAGATTACTTTCTTGAATGGTGTAGTAGAAGAGGAAGTGTATGTGGAGCAGCCACTATGTTTTGAGACACATGACAGGGAGAATCATTTGTGCAAATTGAAGAAGGACCTGTTAGGTTTGAAACATGCACCTAGGACATGGTATGACATAATTGACAACTTCCTAACTGGCTTAGGCTTTACCAAGAGTGAAGCGGATTCCAACCTTTACTATAAGGTTGAGGAAGGGAACCCTGTGATACTCGTACTGTATGTAGATGACCTATTTGTAACAGGTGAGGATGGGTTGATTGCTGACACAAAGTGGAAGCTTGTTGCCAAGTTTGAGATGAAAGACTTGGGTATGATGCACTAATTTCTGGGCATGGAGGTGTGGAAGAATGCATATGGAATATCCCTGGGACAAGGGAAGTATGCACTAGAGATACTGAAGAGGTTCGGGATGATGGACTGCAATGCCATGACCACACCTATGGCATCGAACCTGAAGCTATTGAGTGATGCTTCATTAAAGTCGGTTGATGATACGATGTATCGTCATATGATTAGGGTCCTTGATGTACCTGACGAATACAAGACCATATATTTACTTTGCTGTGAACACATTGAGCCATTTCGTGACGGATCCGAGACATGTTCACCTGATTGCTGCAAAGCATATTCTGAGGTACCTAAAGAGTACAATTGACTATTGGCTCAAGTATGAGGCAAATCCGAAGATTAACTTGGAAGGTTATGTAGATTCGGATTGGGCAGGAAGTTCCATTGATAGGAAGAGCACTTCGGGGTGCTTCTTCAATATGGGATCAGGTATGATCTCTTGGTTTAGTAGGAAGCAGTCTCACATGGCACTGAGTACAGCTGAAGCAGAGTATTTCACAACTTGTTCATCTAGTTGTGAGGCACTGTGGTTGAGGAAGCTACTGTCTGATTTGTTTGATCTCTAGTTGGATGCTACTTGTATATATTGCGACAACCAGAGTTGTGTGAAGTTGTCAGAGAACCCAGTGTTCCATGGCAAGTCGAAGCATGTCGAGATCAAATATCACTATATTAGGGATATGGTGTAGAGAGGAGTAGTGAATCTCTAGTATGTTGCGATGGATGAATAGATAGCTAATGTGTTGACCAAGCCATTAGCTATAGTGAAGTTTAAGTACTTCAGGGAGAAGCTTTGTGTTCTCCATATCGAGGTTCCTTCCAAGGGGAGGTGATGAGTCCGTGAGCCTTTTTGACATGGTGGTAGGATTGGTTCCTCCCATGGTTAGATATAAGTGTTGTGCCTTTCTAACATGGTGGTAGTATTGGTTCCTCCCATGGTCAGATATAAGTGATGTGCCTTTCTGACATGGTGGTAGGATTGGTTCCTCCCATGGTCAGATGTAAGTGCTGAGTACTGTATCCAACATGAAAAAGGGCTGGCTCTGTTGTGGAAATCCTTGCAGAGGCAAGGTGCTACATACAACATGAAAAAGGGCTGGCTCTGTAGGGGAAATCCCTGCAGAGGCAAGGTGCTGCATCCAACATGAAAAAGGGCTGGCTCTATAGGGGAAATACTTGCATAGGAAAGGTGTTGCATCTAGCATGAAAAAGGACTGGCTCTGTAGGGGAAATCCTTGCAGAGGCAAGGTGCTGCATCCAACATGAAAAAGGGTTGGCTCTATAGGGGAAATCCTTGCAGAGGCAAGGTTTTGCATCCAGCATGAAAAAGGGTTGGCTTTGTAGGGGAAGTCCTTGCAAGGGAAAGGCAGTACATCCAACCTGAAAAAGGGTTGGCTCTGTCGAAGAAGACCTACATGTAGGCTAGGACTACAACCAACATGAAAAAGGGATGGCTCTATAGAATTTCCTATGACAAGAAGAATTGAGAGATAACACCATTTTCTTGAGATAGCGGGAGTAGTGATGATCCAGCTTTGATGATGATCTAGTGATGATCCAGCTTTGATGATGATCTAGTGATCATTCAGCTTTGATGATGATCCAGCTTTGAAGAATGATCTAGTGACGAAGACTTGTGCTAATGAATTATGTCAAGAGAATACCTTCCGAGTTAAGAGGGAGTGTTGATTTATTTGTAACTTTGGAATGTATTCATTCATATATATTTTATATGTTGTATTTATTTGTACCTCGATGTTCCTATAGAAAGAATCATTAATGTAATCAAGTCATGTAAATTCATAGAGGTTAACCCTCTTTTGTAAGTCGGGGCAATAGTCCCCACAGTTTCGGGGTACTAGGGTTATTAGACTCTCCTAGAGAAGTCGTCCCTGGTAAGTAATTGTCAAGTCGAAAACTAGTATAAATAAAGAGTGAGCCTCTCTATTTGAAACACACACTCACTCAACTGTAGCGCATGAGTGAGAGAAGAGGAGCTCACACAAGTGAGAGAGAGAACATCTGTCGAAGATCATCTTTCTGTCTTTGGGTTTTACTTTTTCCATTGGTGCTCATTCTATCTCTGAGGAAGTTGCAAGGTTTTATCCTTTATGGTTTCCCTAAGAAAAACTCTTTGTGTCTCTTGTCTCTTGTGATTATTGTTGTGCATGTTATTCTCTCAGATAAGATCCTATGATCATATTGACTAAATGATAAAAATATAACATGGTATCAGAGCTAACCTAAGAACAAGACACTGTGCAGCTGTAGAAGCTAGGGCTTCTTAATTTTTGGGTCTCTCTCCACAGATCATCAACAAAAGGAGGCTGGGTTAACTCTCCATTGAAGGGCGCATCTTTCTGTCGAAGTAGAATCTGATTCTGATCATTTTCAATTTTGACCTACCACTACAGCAGGAAATTAGGGCTTTCCACATAATTGGAATTTTTGAGTGAGCCCAGCATAGGATTGCTCTCCTCCTTAAAATCGAAGTTTAGAGACCAAGATCAAATTTTTTGGTTGGGTAGAACTCTGGGAAAGTCAAACCATAATTTTCCCCTAAACCAGAAAACTAGCACTGAGGAAGATCAACTCCAGATCCAGTTCCAGCTTCTCAAATTGGTAAGATCTAAATCTTTTGTATTTCCATTTGAGGTTCTCAGTTAAGATGTCTCATCACACCAAGCTTGATGAAAAGCTTGAAGGAGTTGATAACTTCCGAGCATGGAAGTATAGGATCTCACTGGTTCTTGAAGAAAATGAATTGGACTCCTACATAAGTGGAGAATTTCCAGTTCTAGAGGGAGACGAGGTTAAGGCCTTACACAAGAATAACTTGGTCAAGGCCAAGAGGATTATCGTTGATTCAATCAAGGATCACCTTATACCACATGCGTCTTCCCTAAAGACACCTAAAGTGTTGTTTGATTCCTTGAACAAGCTATTTTAAGGGAAGAACATAAATCAGAAGATGACTTTGAGAAATCAATTGAAGAATGTAAAGATCCAGAATGCATAGACCATACAGTCATACTTTACAAGGGTCTCCCAGCTCAAAGACCAACTTGAAGCAGTGGATGAAGAAGTAGAGAATGCAGAAATTGTGATGACCACCTTGAATGGTCTCCCTATGTCATGGGACTCCTTCATTCAAGATATTTGTGCTAGAAGAAAGCTAATCACCTTCAATAGACTATGGGAGGAATTATCACAAGAAGAAGCTCGAGACGAAAATATGGGAAATGAAGATTAAGCTCTCACAATACACACCAAGAAAAACAGAAGGGACTATCATCATCCCAAAGGTAAGCATTGACACCAGAATAACCCTAGAAGAGATCTATCTAGTATCAGATGCTTTACATGTGATGAGAAAGGACAAATCTCTATAAATTGTCCCAGAAACAATGATGGCTCTCAAAAGAAGAAGAACTACAAATGAAGACATGATGATCACACTGCAGAGGATGATGAAGCTCCAAGAAAGAGAGTCCAAGAAGAATATTATTCTAGTGATGAAGAATATGTTTTGATTTATGCCCTCACAAGAACTGTCACACATGGAAGCAATTATTGGCTCATAGATAGTGGGGCTTCCAATCATATGGTGGGATTCAAAGAGTCCTTTATGAAACTATCCGAACATGAGTCGCCTCACAAAGTGAAACTTGGGTATGACAACCAGTATCTCATAAAAGGTAGTGGTGAATCCTCCTATAAGCTAGACTCTAGAAAGTCTATGAAGATGAAAGATGTCTTGTTTGTTCCAGGACGAAAGAAGAACCTTTTGTCCATCTCTACATTATATGAAAAAGGCATGAGGGTTGCATTTGTAGATAGCCAAGTCCTTATGTGTCTAAAGGGAAAGACTATAAATGATGTAGTTATGATTGGAGAGAAAGAGGGAGGATTATACAAATTAAAGGGCCGACCAGAACAGGATTTGGTCCATGACACAGTAGAGCCAAATAAACTTTGGCATAGAAGGCTTGCACATGTGCACTACCACTTGCAAGCAAGGATATTGAAGGTATTCCAAAAATACAGGAAAAACATGAAGGTGTTTGCAAAGGATGTGCAAAAGGAAAGAACAAAAAGAAGACATTTCCAAGTAGTGAGAGCAAGGAAAAAGGAATCTTGGAAATCATCCACTCCGATGTATGTGACCCGATGTCATCTAGTTCATTAGTGGGTATGTATACTATGTTTCTTTCATTGATGAATTTTCTAGAAAGACATCGATATATTTCTTGAAAAGCAAGGATGAAGTATTCAGTAAGTTCAAAGAATTTAAAGCCTTGATCAAGAACCACACAGAGAAGAAAATCAAGACCTTTCAATCAGACAATGGCCGAGAATTCACATCAAAGGAATTCAAAGAATTATGTTGAGATTCAGGGATTAATAGGGATTTTACCACTCCATATAATCCACAACCGAATGGGGTTGCAGAAAGGAAGAATACAACGATTATGGAAGCAGCAAGGGATATGCTTCATGATCAAGATCTTCCTATGCATCTATGGGCAGAAGCTGCTAGGACAGCTGTGTATCTATAGAACTGTACTCCATATAGAGTACTTGAGAACAAGATACCTGGAGAATTCTTATCCAAAAAGAAACCAGAAGTCATTCATCTCAGAATATTTGGTTGCCCAGTGTACATACACATTCTGAAAGAAAAGAGGACAAAGTTAGATCCTTGCGGAAAGAAGGGTATATTTGTGGGATATAGTGAAAGATCGAAGGCTTACAGAATATACTTCCCATGATTCAAGAAGATCGACATCAGCAGGCATGTGCAATTTAATGAAGACTTAGCTTACAACAAATCCAAAAAAAGACCTAATGCAGAAATTGAAGAAACGAAAGTACCCAGGATCCGAGATACAAATATGAATGAAGCAACTCTACAAGAAGATCGAGAAATGGAAGAACCCCAGGAACTTGTAGATCCACCCCAAGAGAAGAAGCCTTACAAAAGGAAACTTGCATAGGTACAAGAGGTTATCCAAGGCGCAGAAAGATATGGGGCTCTAGAATAAATGCACAGAGAAAGGAAGAGAACTAGGTCCTACTCTGGTTATGTAGCCCTATTATGTGACATCATTGATAAAGAACCTTCCAACTATGAAGAAGCGGCAGAAAATAAAGAATGGAAGGATGCTATGATCGAGGGATACTAGTCGATCATGAAGAATGATTTCTAGGATGTTGTCCCAAGACAAGAGGGGAAGTCTGTTGTGACTTCCAAGTGGATCTACAAGATCAAGCATGCTGCAGATGACAACATAGAGAAATATAAAGCAAGATTTGTGGCACGTGGCTTCTCCCAGAAATAAGGGATAGATTATGAGGAGAATTTTGCACCTATAGCTAGATACACTTCCATCAGATAAGTACTTTCTCTGGCTGCAGTAATGAAATGGAAGATACACCAGATGGATGTCAAGGCTACTTTCTTGAATGGTGTAGTAGAAGAAGAATTGTATGTGGAGAAGCCACTCGATTTTGAGACACATGATAGGGAGACTCATGTGTGTAAATTGAAGAAGTCCCTGTATGCTTTGAAACATGCGCCTAAGACATGGTACGACATAATTGACAGCTTCCTAACTAAATTATGCTTTACCAAGAGTAAAGCGGATTCCAACCTTTACTATAAGGTTGAGGAAGGGAACCTTGTGATACTCCTACTGTATGTAGATGACCTATTTGTAACAAGTCAGGATGGGTTGATTGCTGACACAAAGAGGAATATTTCTGTGGAGTTTGAGATGAAAGACTTGGGTATGATGCACTACTTTCTAGGCATGGAGGTGTGGCAGAATGCAGATGGAATATCCCTAGGACAAGGGAAGTATGCAGTAGATATCTTGAAGAGGTTCGGGATGATGGACTACAAGGACATGACCACACCTATGGCATCGAACCTGAAGTTATTGAGTGATGCTTCATAAGATTCTGTATTGGTGAATCAAGCTAGAAGCTTGACTCCGGGACCTCCATGAAAATGAGGGAAGTACTGTATATACCAGGTTTGAAAAATGACCTACTCACCATATCAGCTCTAGATAAGAAATGGTATAGAGTTGCTTTTATAGATGGACAAGTAATTATGTGATCCAAAGGTAAGACACTTGAAGATGTTGTAGTCATTGAAGAAGAAGAAGAAGGACTGTACAAGCTCAAAGGACATCCAAAGACAACCCTTGTACATGATACTACCAGTTCAAGTGAACTGTGGAATAAGAGACTTGCTCACATCAACTACAAATCATTTCCATATGTGAGAAAGGTGGTAACATGGTTACCAGATCTGAATATCGAACATGGGGGAACCTGCAAGGGATGTGCATGGGGAAATAACATCAAGAATATCTTTCCAAAAAGTGACACAAATACTAAAGGTACATTTGAACTAATCCATTCTGATGTATGTGGTCCTATTCCCTCCATATCCTTGAGTGGATATGACTACTATGTCACATTTATTGATGATTATTCAAGAAATACTTGGATATACTTCTTGAATAATAAGAGTGAAGTGTTCAGGAATTTCAAGGAATACAAAGCCTTGATAAAGAACCAATCATAAAAGAGAATCAAGACACTGAGATCAGATAATGGTGGAGAATACACTTCAAAGGAATTTGAAGCATTCTGTAAGGAGGCAGGAATCAAGAGGGAACTAACCACTCCCTATAATCCCGAACAAAATGGTGTTGCAGAAAGAAAGAATAGAACTATCATGGAATCAATGAAGACCATGAGTCATGACCAAGACCTCCCTATGCACCTATGGGATGAAGCTACAAGAACAGTCGTATATGTGAAAAAATAGATTATCTCACATTGCTCTTGGATTCAAGGCTCCTGAAGAGATGTATACCAGAAAGAAACCTGAAGTAAGCCATCTCAAGATATTTGGTTGTCCAGTATATGTACATATTCCGAAAGAGAAGAGAACCAAATTGGGTCCTTCTGGTAAGAAGGGAATATTTGTAGGATATTGTGAAGTCTCCAAAGCATTCAGGATATACCATTCAGGATTCCATCATATCGATATTAGTAGGGATGTAAGATTTGATGAAGAGACAACTCTTAAGAAGTATAGAAAGTGTCAGCTTGAAGAAGTTCATGAAGAAGATGTACTTCCAAGAAGGACAGAAGTTAAACCAACTCCTGAAATAATAGCAACAGAAGATCATGACATGCTAGAGCCTCAGGAGCCCCCTATTATGGATATCTCTCGAAAGAGAAAAATTGCTTGGGTAAGAGAAATCATACAAGAATAAGAAAGATATGGAGCACCAGAAGGCTCCACGAGAACCAACAAAAGATCAAAGCCATATTCCAGTTATGTATCTTTGATGTGTGACCTTATAGATCAAGAAACCACTAGCTATGAGGAAGATGCAAAAAAGAAAGAATGGGTTGAAGCAATGACAGAAGAATACCAGGCGATCATGAAGAATGATGTTTGGGATATTGTTCCCAAACCAGAAAACAAGAGTGTGGTATCTTCAAAATGGATCTACAAGATAAAATATGTTGCAGATGGAAGTATTGAAAAGTACAAAGCAAGATTTGTGGTTAGAAGATTCTCTCATAAAGAGGGGATCTATTATGAAGAGGCATTTGCTCCAGTAGCAAGGTACACTTCCATAAGAACTATCACGGCACTTGCTTCCATGATGAAATGGGACTTACACCAAATGGATGTAAAGACAACCTTCCTTAATGGTGTGATTAATGAAGAGGTTTACATCGAACAACCACAAGGATTTGAAGTCGAAAACATAGTGACTCATGTATGCAAGTAGAAAAAGTCTATGTATGGACTGAAGCAAGCTCCTAGAGCTTGCTATGGCAGAACAGATAGCTTCTTGACAAGCATGGGCTTTACCAAGAGTAAAGTTGATCCTAATATTTATATAAAGATTATGGATGATGAACCAGTCATACTATAGTTGTATGTGGATGATCCATTTCTAACTGGAAATGAGAAACAGATCAAGGATTGCAAGAAGAAGCTAGCTTTAGAATTCAAGATGAAATATCTTGGATTGATGCATTATTTCCTAGGGCTGGAAGTGTGGCAGAGCCTAGATGGAATATTTTTGAATGAGGGGAAGTATGCAGTAGAAATCTTGAAAAGATTTGACATGTTGGATTGTAAATCCATAGCCACACCCATGGACACCAACTTGAAGCTATTGTCTGATGAAGCATGCAAGCTAGTGGACATGACTCACTACAGACAAATTATTGGGTCATTAATGTATCTGACGAACAAGAGGCCAGATATATGCTTTGTTGTGAACACCTTGAGTTAGTATCTAGTTAAACCTAGACGGGTTCACTTGATAGCTGTAAAGCATGTGATGAGGTACCTAAAAGGTACGATTGATTTGGTACTGTACTATGGAATAGATCATGACTACAATTTGTATGGGTATATAGATTCAGATTGGGCAGGAAGTGCCACAGATAGAATATCACCTAAGGTGGATGTTATTGTCTGGTATCCGCCACGATCTCATGGTTTAGTAAGAAACAATCCAGTGTTGTTCTCAGTACGGTTGAAGCAGAGTACATTGCAGCTTGCTCCGCTTGTTGTGAAGTGATATGGATTCGGAAGCTGATGTCAAGACTATTTGACAGGGAATGGGACACCACAATAATTTTCTGTGACAACCAGAGTTGTATAAAGATCAAAGAGAATCTGGTGTTCCATGAAAAATCGAAGAATATATAAATCCAATATTTTTATATCAGGGATATGGTACAAAAGGGATCCATCAAGCTCCAGTATGTGAGTACCGATGAGCAAGTTGCTGATGTAATGAACAAGCCTCTATCTCGAGTGAAGTTCAAATACTTCCATGACAAGCTTGGTGTAGTTTTAAAGGACTTTCCTCACAAGGAGGAATAATTATGGGACTAAAAATGATGAATAAATGGACCTTCTTCAAAAAGGAATATCAGGTCGAAGATATGAACCCTCCTCGGACAAAGGGGGAGTAGGTTGATAATATGAAACTTCCTAGGAAAGGGGGAGTAATGATGAGACTGACATCAATGATGGATGACAGTGATGATGATGGTCTGACATTTATTTGTGGACGATATTATCCTCTCTTGAGGATGGCAAGTATAATACTCTGTCCATGAGAGTGGTCCTTACTAGCTAAGGATGGCCCTGCTACTCTCGCATGGAGAGTACCCACATTCACTTGTGAACTATAGTATCCTCTCTTTAGGATGGCAGGTATAACACTTTGTGCATGAGAGTGGTCCTGTTCGTACCCCAACAACTCCCCTTGATTTGCACAAAATAAAGGGACCCATATTAGAATTTTGGTAAATACTTAGCTTTTGGGTTTTCTCTTAATTTTCTTGCTTCATTTCATAAGTGATTTCATGGCTTTATTTAAATCTTATTTAAGATAACTACCTCTTTTGATTTGATTGAATTGGTATAATGCTTCGACAGTATTGAGATGTTTGAATTTTCATTATTAAATGAGTCTTTCACGAATTAAGACAAGTTATTTTTGAGATGATTTGTATATACCTAGATTGATTACTTATTAAATAATGGCCTTGAGTTAATAGGAGTCTTTTGCTCATTTCATTTAACAAAGAAATAGAATGCAAAATTTTATATCATTATCAAAGGTCCATCACCATTTTATATCATGCCATTTTATTTTATTCTTCTTATATACATATCCTTTAATATCATTATTAAAGTTACTTTATGATTAAAGCCTTGTAATTATTTTATGGATACTTTATTAAAAGGCTTTAAAAGTAATATGATTTAACATTTTCAAAGGGATATTATAATGGATTTAGATATGATTTTAAATTGTGTATGGATACCTCGTCATATGGAGCCACGATCTTCTTAAAACAAATTGGGCATGCGTTCAACACATTGAAATTTTCTACATGAATTTTTTTTGGTATCAATTACATACATAATCTTAGATTTACGACGTGTATATTATTTGTAATAGGAAACGGAAGGCTCAAGTAGTTGTCATAAGAATGAAATGAATAAGACCTAATCACTCGAAACTATGAAAACTTTGATGAGTTATCAAGGAGGCTTGATCACTAATATTCTACGTCATCTAGTCATTTTCAAATCATTTTATCACTGCCAGATTGTTTATCAATTTCGCCAACAATAAAAAAATCATTCGAAGATCAGTAAACCGAAATATTTTATCATGCCATATATCTTCTATAAAATGATATCATAAAATTGAGTCGAAGATCAATAATGGGGAATACATTAAGGATGAAATCAGACTTAAGTTTTGTGTTAATTTTTGTAAATAAAATATTTGAGATATATGTCAACGCTTTCAACCAATCAAGGTGTTAAAAATCACAAGTATTGGAAGGATAAGTCATGTTAAAATCTGTTTGCTGCAACGACCAAATAAAATCTCTTTTATGATTTCCAGATATCATGCCACTTAAGCAATCAAAGGGGTATTATGAACTAGTTGGCAATCATTGGAATTATTCACGACTGATCTGGTTTATTTTTAAAGATATTTTCGACCTACAAGTGATATGTAAATAAATGCAAAAGAAACTACATCTCAACGTGTCCATTGAATCACTGCAACACATAGCTGTTGGATCACTGAAGATAAGTAATAAAGTGGTAGTTGTCAACAACTCACGCAATTAGAGAACAAATGCAACCTCGGTTGCTAAATTCTTGGCCATCGCTTCTTCTTATCAACAAAGCAGTTTATCAAACCATTAACATCTCAAACAAGGATCTGGCAATCTAGAAGGACTCCATTCGTTAGTAAGAAAATTGTTCCACTTGCCAAAGGAAGAAATCTCGATTTCTACCGTATGAAGTTACCAAACCAGGAAGATATAAATTTTCTTAAATCAATTAGAAGATCAATTAAGAGGGAGATTTCTACATCTGTTTTAATTCTTTATTTTCATGATAATTCTTCTTGTTTTCATGAATTAATCATGAATTTTTGTGCAGGGTAAAAGTGAAAACAAATCACTTTTCTATGAGAAATATAAAGGAAATAACCAGATCGTTAAGGATATGGGGCTAGTTATACCGGATAAGGACAAAACCAAGAATGATATGAGATGGTAGTCTTTAAGGATGCAACAGCTGGAGACTTGCAAGTTTGTCGGACACGCTCTCTGAGAAATTGGTTTAAGTTTGTTAAGTTTATGCTCCGTGTAAACAATGCTACCAGAATTCCTACGAGTCTGCAACAAGTAAAAGATATGTGTCAGCCTTTAAATAATTGATTACAGAGAAGAAACACCTCATTGGAGGGTTTTTTTAGAAAGTAAATACGCTTTAGAGGTACCTGAATAAAGGAATCACCCAATTACCTATAAATGGAGGATAAGTTCAATTGTAAACGAGGAGGGGAAGTGTCTCACGTAAGAGAGAAAACTGTGCTTTTTCTTTGTTCTGATTTCTATTGTAATATTTCTGTTTGCAAATGGAAGGGAGACGCTGCCAGATGAGAAGCGAGCTCTGTAGTATGAAGGGTTTTACCTGAATGATGTGGCGTAATCTTGTAAGTAATATTCTGTGCTAATGTTTCTGGATATTGATGAAAGCCTTGTATTATTTCTACTCGGGCATAATTGAGACCATAAATTAGTTATTGTGCAATCATCTTCGTATTTGATTGGGATCTATAAGATTTACTTTTATGCTATTTTTACAGTTGAATAGAAGTTTTCTAAGAGATTTTATGCTCTTTTATAAATCAATATTATTTATTCAATTGATTATGCTAGATGACTACAAACTTGATGTGTAAACAATACGTACAAGGTTATTGTTTAATTTTGTGATATTGTTGTGCTCCAATTGTTTAATTGTTTGTTTAAACTTTGATTTAAATAAACCAGTAAACTGAAATTATCGTTTTACATATCAAAACTTTTGAATCATGCTCCTGATCAGGATAGGTAGTTTTAGAAATAGAATTAGTTTTTTTTAATTAGGTTTTATTTTATTTTCATAGCAAAACATATAGTTTAGTTGTTGTTAAAACCTGTGTGTTTTAATAGCTATTAGATCTGTATGTTTTCAAACTATTGAAATTTTCATATTAGATTAGTCATGGTAGTTAGATTACACCTTTGAGATCTTTATTTCTTTTTAGGAATTTCTATCACTAAATTGTGAGACTCTCTTTTGAGAGCAAACTCATAAGGCAGCGGGGCCTTTGTTCCCACAATATTTAGTCATCTCAAACACATCAAGGGTTGTTTTAAGCGCTTTGTGTGGACTATTTCTCCTTGTTGGCCTCATACATAAAATCTGGCCAACAAATGGCGCTAGAAGGAGGGTCGAGGTAAAACAAGTGGTTTTATTTTTTCGATTATTTTCAATAACCATTTATCCTCTCACTCTTTGATTTTTCAGCTTTTACATCTTTAATCTTCTACGTCAGCACATGTGTGCTTAAGGGATAGTTAGACGACAAGATAACTATTTTATGAATCATTTTATTAATGTTATTTATCTTTCATGGATTCAGCCCAAATCTCTATTAGGAGTCATGTATCAAGAATTAATCATTCTACTCCATCTAAGATAGTTCATCACTTGTCAAAAAACAAATTTGATGGTGAAAGTGAAATTTCTGCAATTGATCATGTTTATCAATTTTTACAAAATTGCCTTACTAATCATGTTATCAATGAAGCAATCATTGGCAGACCATTCGCTTTGACTTTCACAGGTCGAGTTCGAAAATCATTCGAAACTTTGCCATCTCAACATTTTTTACAACAATTTCTAGGTGAGTTTATTTATGCTTTTCACGATCCTGATTATGAGAAATTGTTTGTAGAATTATTAAATCTTAAAAGAGAATTCGATGAATCATATAAGGACTATGCAAACATATTTTTTAATCTTTGTTACAGATTTCCTTTGAAACTTGTCACTTCTATTTTTCAATTGTTCCATGAGGTTATGTCTTTTTCAAATGAATTAGATCAATCAGATAAAAATCAAATTTCTTCACATAACGATATTTCGATTGATTCTATTCAAAGTTCAGAAGTTATAAATCAGTAATATTGTCCAACTTTTTTCACCTCACATAATCAGAAGGAATACAATGTATTAGAGAATGTTATTGTCCCTTCTATAATGCTAATTCGTCTTTTCTTTATGAGAATAAAACTGTAAGACTAAATGAGGAAAGTTGTCTTTCAAATCAAGATCTTATAACTATTTTAGAATAGAAAGAGACCAAATCTGAAATCTATATTGGAATAACTTCTCCTACATTAATTAAACAATATCAAGATATTCTTATAAGGGGTTCTATTCCTGAATCTCATTTTTTTGATGGGCCTTGTGTTTCATTTAAACCTTTACCTATTTGCAATGAACAAGATAATTTGTCATGTTCAAATTTTTCAGTAAAGGATATTGATTTGATTTTAGGAGAAGAAATTAATGAACATTTGAAATCAAATGTAAATACTCAAATAGAAGAAAACTTTTCTTTCAAAGAAAATTCATTATCAACGGATACTTTTAGTTTTCTTTCTTCATCCACCTATTTTTCATTATACCCTAATTTATTTAATAATTGTGCTTCTCATGATAGTCTTTCACATTTATTAAAATATCATCCTGATGCGCAAAATTTTCATGGGTTTCCAGATGATAAATTTTGTTTTAGGGATGAAGAGAAAAAACATTATTCTTATGAATCTCTTGGTAAATACAAAGATGCGAGTCATATACCTTTAGAAACACCTCTTATTGATACATCACGTCTCACAATTGATGAAGTATATCCTTGTTTAAATAATGAGTTAGCTGAAACTGAATTTTTAATTAAAACCAATCATGATTCCCATTCATTTGATGAGGAGATGTCTAACACAATATGGGACGATACATCATTTGATCCTAGTCATTTACTTCAGTTTCAACCAATGATTACTAAAGATCCTCATTCATCTTATATAATTTCTCAATCACACAATTTTATTGACATTGATCACTCACCTATAAATTCACATGTTCATATTTTTCATGATAGAGTTGCAGATAGACTTGAGGCTTCTTACCTCAAGAAGTTTCCATTCAATGGCAAGGATTTATTTTCTGTATATACAAGTAAAAATTTTAGTGGTAAGCATGATGCATCTAATTTTCTATTATTAACATATCATTTTCTTTTACTAATTGAAAGTGATGTTTTTCTTACAGGAATGAAAATGCTTCGATGGATTCATTGGCTATTTAACTTTACTTATTTTTCATTACAATTGATTTCTCTTGTACATAGTTAGGCTTAGGTTTAGATTGGTTTTTCTTCATTCTTACCCTTTCTTGTTTTGTTTTGAATAAATGCAGCTATGAAGATGATGTCAATTCCAATCTCAAGAAGTGACACTTATCAATACATTTAGGGATGCTTTCTTTACCTTTGACTCTCTTGAATTTAATTATATTTATCTAAAATTTTCTTGTTAAGTCATATATCTTTTACTTTTTCGACTTAATTGGGAAAATGTTTTATACATTCTTATGACCATAAGCAAGAACTTTTAAGAAAACGAAGAATGTTGTCGCACATTAATACCAAAATCTTTTGAGTTGTAACTGCATATGTAATTAAGATTAAGTTTAAATTTGTTTATTTTTGGTTTGTTTTCTTTTGCTTTTTAATAAGAGAAACCTAACTTATTAAAACATCTTGCTTATTTTTAACAAATCCTTATGTCGCAAATTATAGAGAAACATATTTTTCATCTTGTAGAAACTAATTCTCTCTTTTCATTTGTGATATAGCTATTTCATGTTTCTCAACTTAAGATGTTAATCTATTCAGGGCTGAGCTTTTTATTTTCGCATTTGCATATAGCCATTTTAGATTTCTTGATTTTATTGGTTTTATTTTTCAAGTTTCCTATCATTTGCTTTTTCAGTTTGTTTGTTTTCCAAAAAGGGGGTAAAGTAATTTTAGCATATGGTGATCAAAACGATGTATTTCTATCAAGTATTTGATCGAACTCATTTTCTGTTAAAGGGAAATCATTATTAAGACACTCTTCTTTTGTCAAGATTCTAACCATAGCGAGATTAGTCTTGGCTTTGAAAAATTATTATGGATCGTATTGATGGATTGATTGAGTTACTTGGTTATTATCTAGGATCTTTATCTTACAAAATGATGCTATAATGTAGATAGGTTTCTTTTCAAAGGAATAATTTTCCCTAGATTGAAGTAAGTCAGGAATCGTAAGTTATCTTTTAGACTTTTACACCATCCTTTGCTCTTTAGTGGGCCATTTGGATCTGCTTCCTCATCCATTAAGTAATCTCTCTTGAGATTAACAATAACCTTAATATTATTCATTGTACATAACATTAATAAAATATAAGGGATTAACTGAAGAACAGGAGGTCTCATCACGAGCCGACCCATCATGATCATAAGCTCTGTTGAAGTGACATTACTGCATCTAGTTACCAAGCCAGGGTGATGGCTCTTAGCCATTTTATTAGGAGAAAGGAGGTCTCATCACGATCCGGCCTTTTCATTTTTCGACAGTTCTTGTGAATGATGTTGCTAGCATCTGATTACCAAGACAAGGTAGTAGTCTTCAGTTAATGTCTTTATTTATTATTTGTCAATTTTTTTTTTTTATCTATATCTAGTGGTTGGGATAAAATCATCTAAGTGAGGTCAACAGGTTTATCCTGTGGTATTGAGGTCATACCTATATACTACGTATTCTTTGACTTGTTTTGGTTACGAGAAACTGATTCCTTGGAAAATTTTCTTTCTACATTTGTAGAATAATCATTTATCTTTATAAGATTTTGGATACTGGTCGGGATAGTTTGATTGATTTTGAAAGTTTTGGTTCAATCTTTACATATATAAGCCAATGGAAGGATTAAGTTATGTGATTGGGAAATTGACATTTGAAGAGGCCTTTATCATTATTTCTCTTATATTATTTAAGATTTAGAATTATTTTGTAGAGATAACTGGTTCGCCTAGCATAAAGCCATTTGTTGGCACCCCAACAACTACCCTTGATTTGCATGAAATAAAGGGACCCCTATTAGAATTTTGGTAAATACTTAGCTTTTGGGTTTTCTCTTAATTTTCTTGCTTGATTTCATAGGTGATTTCATGGCTTTATTTAGAGCTTATTTAAGATAACTACCTCTTTTGATTTGATTGGATTGGTATAATGCTTCGACACTCTTGAGATGTTTGAATTTTCATTATTAAATGAGTCTTTCACGGATTAAGACAAGTTATTTTTTAGATGATTTGTCTATACCTAGATTGATTACTTATTAAATAATGGCGTTGAGTTAATAAGAGTCTTTTGCTCATTTCATTTAACAAAGAAATAGAATGCAAAATTTTATATCATTATCAAAGGTCCATCACCATTTTATTTTATTCTTTTTATATACATATCCTTTAATAACATTATTAAAGTTACTTTATGATTAAAGCCTTGTAATTATTTTATGGATACTTTATTAAAAGGCTTTAAAAGTAATACGATTTAACATTTTCAAAGGGATATTATAATGGATTTAGATATGATTTTAAATAGTGTATGGATACCTCATCATATGGAGCCACGATCTTCTTAAAACGAATTGGGCATGCATTCAACACATTGAAATTTTCTGCATGAATTTTTATTTTTGGTATCAATCACATACAGAATCTTAGATTTTACGACATGTATATTCTTTGTAATAGGAAATGGGAGGCTCAAGCAGTTGTCATAAGAATGAAATGAATAAGAGCTAATCGCCAGAAACTATGAAAACTTTGATGAGTTATCAAGGAGGCTTAATCCCTAATCTTCTACGTCATCTCGAAATTTTCAACTCATTCTATCACTGCCAGATTGTTTATCAATTTCGCCAACAATAAAAAAAAAATCATTCGAAGATCAGTAAACTAAAATATTTTATCATGCCATATATCTTCTATAAAATGATATCATAAAATTGAGTCGAAGATCAATAATGGGGAATACATTAAGGATGAAATCAGACTTAAGTTTTGTGTTATTTTTTTAAATAAAAGATTTGAGATATATGTCAACGCTTTCAACCAATCAAGGTGTTAAAACTCACAAGTATTGGAAGGATAAGTCATGTTAAAATATGTTTGCTGCAATGGCCAAATAAAATCATTTCATAAAATATCTTTTATGATTTACAGATATCACGACACTTAAGCAATCAAACAGGTATTATGAACTAGTTGGTAATCATTGGAATTATTCCCAACTGATCTGGTTTATTTTTAAAGATATTTCCGGCCTACAAGTGATATGTAAATAAATGCAAAAGAAACTACATCTCAACGTGTCCACTGAATCGCCGCAACACATAGCTGTTGGATCATTGAAGATAAGTAATAAAGTGATAGTTGTCAACAACTCACACAATTAGAGAACAAATGCAACCTTGGTTGCTAAATTCTTGGCCCTCGCTTCTTCCTATCAACAAATCAGTTTATCAAACCATTAACATCTCAAACAAGGAGCTGGAAATCTAGAAGGACTCCGTTCATTGGTAAGAAAATCGTTCCACTTGCCAAAGGAAGAAATCGTGATTTCTTCCGTATGAAGTTACCAGACCACGAAGATATAAATTTTCTTAAATCAATTAGAAGATTAATTAAGACCGAGATTTCTACATCTGTTTTAATTCTTTATTTTCGTGATAATTCTTCTTGTTTTCATGAATTAATCATGAATTTTTGTGTAGGGTAAAAGTGAAAACAAATTACTTTTCTATGAGAAAGATAAAGGAAATAACCAGATCGTTAAGGATTTGGGGCTAGTTATACCAGATAAGGACAAAACCAAGAATGATATGAGACGGTGATCGTTAAGGATGCAACAGCTGGAGACTTCAAAGTTTGTCGGACACGCTCTCTGAGAAATTGGTTTAAGTGTCACGTCCCCGACCCTCCGACCGGTGAGGAGGACGCTACCATGGCGTTAACCATCCGAGCTACCAGCCCCATGAGCATGTGAATTCATAAAATTGCTGGAAAGCTGAAATGCTGAAACAAATGCTTTGAACTAGAACATGCACACATGAACATTTATCATACACAGATGCAATTATTTGTCATACACAGTGGAAGCAACATACGTTCATACAAGCATTCATTCAACATGTTCATCATAATCATTAACAGGAAATATGATTGCAAAAGTAAAATAGACAAGATCACTCGTCTTATGAAGAACTCGTTCCGCAACCAGCTACGTCGCTGCAACGTTCCACCCAACCATAGGCCAGCGTGCTCCTTAATCTCTCAGCAATGCTGCCACACCCGAGCTGGGCATGATTCTCCAAGGGATAAGGGAACAAGTAGGCTTACACATAGCCAAGGATACACAAAACACAGCCAAGTCAACACTGTTGGGTTTCTCAGGCCATCAACAAGATAGCCAAGCCAACATGGTCAGGTTTATCAGGCCATCCAGGAGTTGGGAAAGGCTAAATGCTAAGCTGGTGAGCCCATTACAGAGCTAGGAACACCTACACCAGAACTAGCTTGGCTTCTAAGACACCCACACACACCCAACACAAGGAATCGGTCCCTTCTCTACTACACAGTCCCTCAGGCCCTGCATTCCCTTCCAGTGCTATTCAGGGGTTGTGGAGAAGAAAGCCATCCCTATAGCTCTGTCTGTGTGGTTTCCAAACACACCAGTTTTATCCAGTAAACCAAGCCCCCATCCTTGCTTCGAATACAGTCCGAAGACCAACCAATGCACACATGCAATCAATCACCTATTACAGCTTAATAGGGGAAACAACTCCTAAGTCGTTCTTGGCCCTATCGTGGCCAAAACGACTCCCAAACGAATTACAACAGTCCCAAACGCAAAGGAATGTGAGGTTGTTGGAGGTGAGGAATTGAATGAATATCTCTGAAAAGGAATGTGAGGTTGTTGGAAATGTGCAGGGATTTAATATAGGATGACATAAACCTGTATAGAGCAGAAGACCGGTGGAAGATATACGACATTGTTTTATGCTGGAAATTCAGTCCCAGCTTCAATTTCTAATTAGTTCAAGCGCATAATTTAGTAAAATGCTACCTAGGTTTCTCTGAAATCATCCAGAGAATAGCCAAGATAAGTAACGAAAAAGGGTTATTATTTCACATGAATTCTGAATGGTTTTGTTTGAAAATCTAATGGACTTATTCGTCCAGCTACTGTGGCGAGTTTGTGAATATGGCTTCCCATGGCAATCAAAGGCCCGAGCTGTGACTCGAAAGAAATTGAAGAGCAGCTTCCCATGGACTTCTCTCCATGTAGGGTAGCCTTCACGCTACCACGAATTGCTTACTATTCTTCGTCGACTGCAGATCCTCATTTTGAATTGGAGAACTCTAAAACTGTGTTACCCGATATTGGCATTGAGGGTTTGAAATCGGTACCAATAAGATGGAGCCTCATTGGGGCTCTGGTATTCAGGCACAAGCTACGTGTCGCTCTATCTGCCTTCGCTCTCATTGCTTCTATGGCTTGTACGCTTACCATGTCCATTTTTACGGGTCGATTTTTTTTATTTTGAAGTTCTTATTGGGAAAAACTCAAAGAAACTATGGGGCTGCTCAAGAAAATAGGTACTCTTTATTTATAGGAACCAATCTTTACCATTATTTTTGTAACAAATATGAGCACAATCTGGGAGAAGGTGATGGCAATATTGCGTCCAGAACTATTCAGGCGGATCTTAATTCAAAAGGTGGGCGTAACTCCACCCCGCAATGATGAAGGGTTCAAAACGTCGGCTGCTCCTTAGTGTGCTGTCCTGGCGGTCAGAAGTGTAAGTTTCGATAACCCTTTAATCCAGAAGTGTAAGTTTTCCATAATTCTTCAGCTTTTCCAGAGATACTGGTGTTATCAGTTCAATGAAGTTCACTGAACCGTTAAAAGTTTTGATGAAAATCGCTCTAATTTTCTATAAATATATCCTCATTCGAGATACAATCTGTTCCTTCTATATTTGAGTTTTATATATACCGCCCAATACAATTTTTAGTCCATGTGGTAGTACCAGAATTAAAATTAATTAGCACTGCAAGTCAACCTCTGCGTATACATAATTTTCAGCCATGTACAGACTATTCCAATTTCCATCCTTGTCATAACAGCGTTTACTTGCGCTGTAGCTAATTCCCACGGACCATGTAATCTACAGCCCACCATTCGCAGTATTTAATACCCTGTGACTTTCCTATCATTACAAGGCCTCTTCTGTTGTTGGGGTAGTGTTTGAGGAATCGAACCCAACTCTCCTTGTTTTGATTTAAATTGCAGACACAGATTAATTAAATCCTCCTCAACGAACTGATCAGAAGTTTTATGCACTCTATTGTTCATCTCTCAGCTTAGCTTCTACAAACCCTAAGTTTTAAGCATTTAATTGTTCATCCTTAGCTTAATCGATCGATTGTTCAGAGTTAGTGTTGGGATAGATTGTTCAGTTTTTGGTTTAGTTTAAAATATAAAAAAATTTATACTTCCAGAAATTGAATCTCTTTTGATGATAAATAAATTCTGATTTAAGATATATTTAAACTAGTTTATCAACGATGGCAGCCTATATTACTTAAATAAAAAATACATAATAAAAAGAACTGAATAGAGGCAAAGTAGTGTTGGGTTTCAAGTAAAAGTGATGCGTTTCCATTTGAACAGTGTTATGGATATTAATGGCTTAAAAAAATTTCTATATATATATATATATATATATATATATATATATATATATATATTATATTTTTATTCCAATATATCAATTGCGAGCCCTCTGGTTCCAGATTTGGAACCATGGCTCTGATACCATTCTGTAGTGCTCTGCTTGCCGGGCAGAGCACTAAGTCCTAACCTTTAACAAAAAAATGACATTTACTCTTATTTTGATTTTTTCAGGATTCATTTATTTGTAAAATAAAGAGAGGGTTTACCGAAAAATACCTGAACCTTAGCGAGTTGAAGATAGTCCTTGGATTCTTGCTCCTGTAGCCTTGCCTCTTGCCTCTCCCTTGTCTGAGCCTGTCTGAGCCTTGATGCCAATTCGGATGATCCACCTTGCCGACCAGCATTGAACCTGCTGGCCCTAGGAAACCGACGGGTTTCCTATCCCCCGAGCCCACGTGCCGATAAACCTGATAGCAACTTCCTTGTTTTCTGAGTGTAATTATTCTCCTGGATTTAACCCCCTCCTCCAGTTTTCTTCCCTTCCTGTTCCATCACCTTCCTTACTCTCTTCTTCTATAAAAATTCTCTTCCCCAAGATGCTCTGCAAAATTCCCCAAACTACTCTGCAAAATTTTCCTTCCTTTTTTCAACCATTCGATCCCCCTCCTTATACCTCCTTCCCCTCCTTTCTTCCACCACCTTTTCTTCTTCCACCGCCTCCTTCATATTTAAAATAATAAGTTTTATTCAGTTCTTTCCTTGGGCAGTTCAACTAGTTCAGGTTTTTTATTAAGACATCCGTTGTACGCAATTAATTTTTCTTGAATTGTACAATTTTCACCCCGGATGAGATGGTGGGAAATTACTAGATGTTTATCCTATTGATTTGAACGTGTAGATTTAAAACATAACCAGCTGTCATAAAATTATACAAATATTGTTTGTTTAAGGTTTTATGTGAATGGTAAAATGGTAATAATAATATTGTAATTTAGTATATGTTATTAATAACTTAATAAAAGTACTCGATAATACACACTAATAAATAATAATAATAATAGATAATGACAAAAATAAAATAATAATTATTATTATTAATCAATAAATAATTAATTGCAGTATTATTATTAATTGATTGAACTGATAACATAGACATGTTTATGTTTATTGTTAAGTCCCCCCGCACATTGATTTTTAATAAAATAAGGTACATTTACAGGTTTAAATAAATCACAATTGCTTAGTTAACCCATCCAACTATTTAATGTTTTTCAATTAATATTTCATACTAGCGTGCATGTGTGAGGTGTGCATGCATGGCCAATACATGCACAGGCTGCACATGTACTATAACCAAAACACCTAAATTCTAGCTGATACGAATAATATTTCATGCAACAAGACAAATATACAGATATAATATGATTTCTTTTGACATTTAGAGTTATTTAACAGTTATGTTCTTATTAATCAGTCAATTAAGATTGGTACCTACCATCACTAATCTGGTATCATAAATGTCCAACACTCAACAATAATAACTAATATGTCAACCATCCTAACCTACGTCCGCATCCTCCCTATCCTTCCTCTGCTAGTACAAAGTGGATGCCAACTGTACTAACCTTCCCACACAGAACCTGAGAGCGGTAGCGTCGGCTAACTAGCGGACCTAGCCTCTCC
This sequence comes from Pseudotsuga menziesii, assembly GCA_001517045.1. Taxonomy (NCBI): domain Eukaryota; kingdom Viridiplantae; phylum Streptophyta; class Pinopsida; order Pinales; family Pinaceae; genus Pseudotsuga; species Pseudotsuga menziesii. The sequence goes on along the minus strand of LPNX010185971.1, from coordinate 203,467 downwards.
TAGCAGGCATCTGACCATCGTCATCACAACAACTTGGGGAGCGTGTCTCAGCACTTCCCTCCCACGACCTCGGGTATCAAAGTGACATAGGGTGGGAAATGCATCCATCCCTCTCAACATACTGGGTATATACTCATCAAACCATATTGTGTTGCTATCGAGTTTATTGGTACGTGTCATCGTACCATCACTTGGAAATTAAGGCTCTTCTTCAAGATATGTATTGAGTCATACTTTGCATCACACACTTGGCTATCACATAGCCCCTGTACCCTGCAGGTTAGCACTATGTAACATGCATTCATAACAATATAAATCAATATCTGGTCCATATTATCAACATTATTTCCTTTCATCACATAAAATCACAAAATAAATCGCATCATGGATGGGTGCCCATGTACCACATCATACATATCACATCATACCAAGGATTACAATCAACTATATGTTTTTGTTATGAAATAAATGACTCTGATGACGACTACTGCATGATAATCGCATAAGCACAATAATTTCATATCAATGATAATCATCATAACATCATAATCAAAGCATCTACATAGGCATGTTAATCATCGTAACATCATGATCAAAGCATAATATAAGCATGATAACATCATAATATCATAATTAGAGCATAATCCTGATACCATCATAACATCAGTAAATAATCGCATATAACATGCCAAAATATAGTTTATGAAGTATAGTTGAGTCCACAGATAATAAGTAAATACAGTGTAATAAGTCTGAGTGATAAATATGCCGGAGTCAAAATATGGGGCACTACATACACCCACCCTTCAGGAAACTTCGTCCCGAAGTTATGGTCAAAATAGTGAGGGAAAATCTCGATGCATAGTCTCTGTGTCCTCCCAGGTAGTAGATCATGGGCTATACTTATCCCACTGGACCTTGACTTGGTCCACGTGTCGACTACGAAGCTGTCGAACTCTATGATCCAATATACGTAATGGTTCAGCCGTGAAGGTTCCCTCATCCAAGACCTGCAAGTCCTTCCAATGAATCTTGTGAGACTCATCAGCTATGTAATGTCGCAATACTGAAACATGAAACACATTATGAGTCCTATACAAGTGGGGTGGCAGTGCAAGACGATAAGCTACTGGTCTGATTCTTTCAAGAATATCAAATGGCCCTATAAATCAAGGTGATAACTTGGTCCCCTTTCCAAACTGAATGGTACTTTTATTTGGTCGGATGCATATAAATACGCGATCCCCTACCTCATAACTTCTATCAGTTCTGTGTGCATCAGCATAACTCTTTTGTCTATCCTGTGCTTCTTTAAGCGGCTTCCTGATCTGTACCACTTGCTCTTCCATCTCCTGAAGCAACTCAGGCCCGACTAAAACACGATCCTCCAACCTGTCCCAACTGAGTGGAGTCCTACAAGGTCTCCCATACAATTCCTGGTATGGAGGCATACCAATGGAGCTATGATGACTGTTGTTATATGCAAACTCTACTAGAGGAAGATATTTCTCCCACTGTGTCTGCTGATCCATAACATACATCCTAAGCATGTCCTCCATCACCTGATTCACCCTCTATGTCTACCCATCTGTCTCAGGATGATAAGTTGAGCTTAAGTTCAGCTGGGTCCCTAATGCTGACTGCATGCTTGTCCAAAATCTGGAGGTAAACTTAGGGTCTCAGTTAGAAATTATCGTCTTTGGAACTCCATGAAGGCGTACAATTTCATTTATGAATACCCTTGCTACACCCAACACATCATAAGTGTCTCTCACTGGAATGAAGTGGGCACTTTTGGTTAGTTTGTCGACCACCACGAGTATAGCATTATGTATCGAGGATGTAAGGGGCAATCCCACAACGAAGTCCATGGAAATGACTTCCCATTTAGTCTCAAGAATATCATGAGGCTATAAGAGACCGGCTGGGTGTCGATGATCTGCCTTGACTTGCTGACATTCTAGGCATTTCGACACAAAATCCACTACATCGCTCTTCATACCGGCCCAGAAGAAGAGCTTCTTCATTTCTGCATACATCTTCTTCACACCAGGGTGCGCACAATAATGTGCCCTATGGGCCTCTCTAAGGATTTCTCCCCTGAGATCACCTTCTTTAGGGATATACATCCTCCCTTGGTACCGCAGCAACCCATATTCCTCAATATGGTACCAATAATACTTCGACTCACACTTATTCCCACTCTGAATATCTGAGGTTACCTTTATATACCAACCATCTCCCAAGATTTGTTCGAGCACTTTCTCCTTCAAATCCACTCTCAAGGGGATTAAGGAGAAAATTCTCGGCCTTCGGCTTAGAGCGTCTGCCACCACATTCTCCTTTCCTTTGATATATGAGATACCAAAGTCATACTCACTGATGAACTCACTCCATCGTCATTGCCTAGCATTTAGATCCCTTTGTGTAAAGATATACTGCAAACTCTAATGATCTGTTTTAAGTGTGAAAATTCTGCCAACCAGGTAGTGTCTCCATAATTTTAGTGCCAGCATTATTGCTGCCAATTCCAGATCATGTGTGGCATATTGCTCCTCATGAGGCTTCAACTTACGAGATGCATAAGCTATTACCCCACCTTCCTGCATTAGAACTGCTCCTAACCCTTGCTTCGAGGCATTGGTACATACCATGAAGTCTTTATCCATGTCTGGTACCCATAAGATTGGTGCACTCGTCAGCAATCTCTTTAATTCAGCAAAAGCGGCATCACATTCATTGGTCCACTCATATCAGATTCCCTTTCGCTGTAAGGTGGTGATGGGTTTTGCAATCTTGGAGAATCCTTCCACAAATCTTCGGTAATACCCTACTAATCCCATGAAGCTACACACCTCATGCGCATTCTTCGGAATTGGCCAATCCTCGATGGCCTTCACCTTTTCTGGGTCCCCTGAGATGATATGCCCTAATTAGTCAATCTCCTTTTGGAAGAAAGAACATTTTGACAATTTACCAAATAGTTTATGTTCCCTTAAGCAAGTTAATACTACCCGCAAGTGCTCCTCGTGCTCCTTCTCATTCTTAGAATATATAAGGATGTCATCTAAGAATACCTTAACAAAGTGGTCCAAGTAATTTCAAAAGACACTATTCATGAGGCTCATGAATACTGTTGGAGCATTGGTCAAACCAAATGGTACTACTACGAACTCATAATGCCCAAATCGAGTTCGAAAAGCAGTCTTAGGAATGTCATTTTCTTTAATCCTAAGCTGGTGATACCCCGACCGCAAATCAATCTTAGAGAAGATGAATGCGCCTTTCATATGATCAAATAGGTCATCAATTCTTGGTATAGGATACCTGTTCTTCACTATGGCTTTGTTCAAATCCCTATAATCTATGCACAGTCGCAAATATCCATCCTTCTTAACAAAGATCACTGGTGCTCCCCATGGTGAGATACTAGGTCTAATTAGTCCCAAGTCTAGCAACTCTTTTAACTGGATCTGTAACTCTTGAAGCTTAGGGGTTGTCATTCTATAAGGAGTCTTTGAGATCGGCTCTGCACCGGGTTTCAGTTCGATCGTGAAATCAAGCTCTCGTTCTGGAGGTAGTTGTAGAAGTTCTTCTGGAAAGACATCCTTGAACTCAGATAATACTGGGTAAGAATTCAAGGAAGGTCCTTTACTATCGCACACCGTCTCAACTACAAACAACTGACATCCTTGTCTTAAACACCTTTTTGCTTTCACCTCGGAGATGAAACGAAGGGATATTTTCCTCTTTCGACCCTGGATTTGAATTGCTCGACCCTCATCATCAAGGCACAAGAATTTCTTTGCATAGCAATCCATGAAAGCTCTATGGTCTTCTAACCAATCCATGAAATCTCTATGGTCTTCTAACCAATCCATGCCGACAATGTGGTCATAGATGCCCAAATTGGTGACATAAGCGTCCATCTTAGTGGTGCATACTCCTAAGTCAACCTGACACCCCCTTACCTTAAGACCTACTGCCTGTTTAACCCCTGAAGCCATCTCGACCGATTCAAAATCATCGTGCTCGTAGGCTGCCAACCCACATTTATCTAATGCATATGGTGAAATAAAACTATCTGTTGCACCAGGATCAAATAAAATTTTAAGTTTGGCATTGTTTACTTTACCAGAGGATTCTACTACGGTGGTCTTATGTTCTACCTGGTGGTTGTGAACAGCTGCATGAATCCGATGAGTGTTATTAGAATTGCCCATGGATGCTTTTCGTTCCTTCTGCCTGCTGCTGGTCTGCCCTTTAGGACAATCCTGCTGAAAATGAGGACCTCCACATCCCCAACAAGAGACATTAGGTGGTGCTTGCATGTTGCTGGGAGGAGTCCTCTGGGATGTGTTCCTCCCTTGAGATCCTCTAAAACCTCCCGATCCTCTATAGGAATTTCCCTGTGTTCGTCCTTGGTTCCCATGGTTTGTTGACGAAGCCTGCGATACTGATTTAACTGAAGTGTTACCTCTCGGGGTGAACCTGTTACCATAAGGAGGAGGTATGGATTGTCCTCCTCTGAAGTATGGTCATGGGGCCTTCCCTGTAACATAATGATTGGATCCTATCAACTTGCTTCCTCCCTTTGCATCTGACATATCCTTAGCATAGCGATCATACTCAACTGCCATGGCGACTGAAGATGGCTTCCACATCCGTACCGTGGCCCTGATCTTGTAGTTGAGTCCATACACAAATCGCTCCACCTGTCGATCATCCGAGTCCAGGTATGGGACATACTTTACCAGTTCCATGAATCTAGCTTCATACTCTTCCACTGTCATGTTTCCCTGTACCAAAGCATGGAAGGAACCCGCCTGTTGTTCCCTATAATAAGCTGGAAGATACTTCATGTTGAACCTCTCCTCGAATAACTCCCATGAAACAGACAAAGGAGTAAGATGCAATTGTTTCTCAAGGTCTGACCACCAATTTAGGGCATCGCCCTTTAGCTGGAAGATGGCCATTCTAGCCTTGGAAATTTAGGTATACTCATTTAGTGCGAAGCACCTCTTCATACCCTTGAGCCACGCTTCAACGTGCTTACCGGATCATCCTCCTGAGAACTCAGGAATTTTGATCTTCTGCAGCTCTCTAGAAATATACTGAAGCAGTTCTTGTCTTGGGCCATGTGCCCTCTCAGAGTTTTCTCTGCTCACCTGTGTGGTTTCTACCTCTACGATCCTCTCCGACTGCCTGTTTAGTGTGGCCATGATGGTTTCCAAGGATCTCAATATCACCCCCATCTCAGGACTGGAGGTTGTCCTTGGCGGTGTTGGTGGTGGGGTCTGTGGTGGCGGCGATGGTGGTTGACCTCGACCTCGCCCTCGACCTCTGCATGTTTGAACCATGATAATTCCTGACATATTCAACAACAGTATGCCATTATTATCTCAATCTAATAATTGCAGAGATAAAATTTTAGTTATGCAATGCTTATATTTATGCGTAGAGACAAATTGTCAATATTTGCGTAAAACTTGCATAGTCACTTTCATTAAACGATTTCGCCTTGGGGTTTAATCTATGCCTTAACGTTCAGCTCATAATGCTAGTCTCAACAGTGTCTTGTTTTTCTTATTTCACATCCATCTCGCCTCTTCGACTATCAGTCAAAGTCTCGGTAGTGCTTTAAGTTTAACACTTGAATTTCCAATAACATAGACTAACTAATGTTACTATATCTAAATTTTAATGTTATCTATATTGTTAGGTTTACAATTACCCAACATTTAATATTTAAATGTTATTCCTAACTAATTA
>LPNX010185971.1:168333-187531 GCA_001517045.1 Pseudotsuga menziesii | reverse complement strand
TATCGCCATTTGTTGGCACCCCAACAACTCCCCTTGATTTGCACGAAATAAGGGGACCCCTATTAGAATTTTGGTAAATACTTAGCTTTTGGGTTTTCTCTTAATTTTCTTGCTTGATTTCATAGGTGATTTCATGGCTTTATTTAGAGCTTATTTAAGATAACTACATATTTTGATTTGATTGGATTGGTATAATGCTTCGACGCTCTTGAGATGTTTGAATTTTCATTATTAAATGAGTCTTTCATGGATTAAGACAAGTTATTTTTGAGATGATTTGCCTATACCTAGATTGATTACTTATTAAATAATGGCCTTGATTTAATAAGAGTCTTTTTCTCATTTCATTTAACAAAGAAATAGAATGCAAAATTTTATATCACTATCAAAGGTCCATCACCATTTTATATCATGCCATTTTATTTTATTCTTTTTATATACCTAGATTGATTACTTATTAAATAATGGCCTTGATTTAATAAGAGTCTTTTTCTCATTTCATTTAACAAAGAAATAGAATGCAAAATTTTATATCACTATCAAAGGTCCATCACCATTTTATATCATGCCATTTTATTTTATTCTTTTTATATACATATCCTTTAATAACATTATTAAAGTTACTTTATGATTAAAGCCTTGTAATTATTTTATGGATACTTTATTAAAAGGCTTTAAAAGTAATACGATTTAACATTTTCAAAGGGATATTATAATGGATTTAGATATGATTTTAAATTGTGTATGGATACCTCATCATATGGAGCCATGATCTTCTTAAAACAAATTGGGCATACGTTCAACACATTGAAATTTTCTACATGAAATTTTTTTTGGTATCAATCACATACAGAATCTTAGATTTACGACATGTATATTATTTGTAATGGGAAATGGAAGGCTCAAGCAGTTGTCATAAGAATGAAATGAAGAAGAGCTAATCGCCCGAAACTATGAAAACTTTGATGAGTTATCAAGGAGGCTTGATCCCTAATCTTCTACATCATCTCGTCATTTTAAACTCATTCTATCACTGCCAGATTGTTTATCAATTTCGCCAACAATAAAAAAGAAATCATTCAAAGATCAATAAACTGAAATATTTTATCATGCCAAATATCTTCTATAAAATGACATCATAAAATTGAGTCGAAGATCAATAATGGAGAATACATTAAGGATGAAATCAGACTTAAGTTTTGTGTTATTTTTGTAAATAAAAGATTTGAGATATATGTCAACGCTTTCAACCAATCAAAGTGTTAAAAGTCACAAGTATTGGAAGGATAAGTCATGTTAAAATATGTTTGCTGCAACGGCCAAATAAAATCATTTCATAAAATATCTTTTATGATTTCCAGATATCACGCTTCTTAAGCAGTCAAAGAGGTATTATGAACTAGTTGGAAATCATTGGAATTATTCACGACCGATCTAGTTTATTTTTAAAGATATTTCCAGCTTACAAGTGATATGTGAATAAATGCAAAAGAAACTACATCTCAACGTGTCCACTGAATCGCTGCAACACATAGCTGCCAGATCATTGAAGATAAGTAATAAAGTGGTAGTTGTCAACAACTCATGCAATTAGAGAACAAATGCAACCTTTGTTGCTAAATTCTTGGCCATCGCCTCTTCTTATCAACAAAGCAGTTTATCAAACCATTAACATCTCAAACAACGAGCTGGAAATCTAGAAGGACTCCATTCGTTAGTAAGAAAATCATTCCATTTGCCAATGGAAGAAATCGCGACTTCTTCCGTATGAAGTTACCAGACCAAGAAGATATAAATTTTCTTAAATCAATTGGAAGATCAATTAAGAGGGAGATTTATACATCTGTTTTAATTCTTTATTTTCATGATAATTCTTCTTGTTTTCACGTATTAATCATGAATTTTTGTGCAGGGTAAAATTGAAAACAAATTAGTTTTCTATGAGAAAGATAAAGGAAATAACCAGGTCGTTAAGGATTTGGGGCTAGTTATACCGGAGAAGGACAAAACCAAGAATGATATGAGACGGTGGTCATTAAGGACGCAACAACCGGAGACTTGCAAGTTTGCCAGACACGCTCTCTGAGAAATTGGTCAAGTTTGTTAAGTTTCTACTCTGTGTAAACAATGCTACCGGAATTCCTATGACTCTGCACCATGTAAAAGAGATGTGTCAGTGTTTGAATAATTGATTGAACAGAAGAAACACCTCATTGGAGGGTTTGTTCAGAAAGTAATTACGCTTTAGAGGTACCCAAATAAAGGAATCACCCAATTACCTATAAATGGAGGATAAGTACAATTGTAAACGAGGGGGGGAAGTGTCTCGGCAGAAGAGAGAAAACTGTGTTTTTTCTTTGTTCTAATTTATATTGTAATATTTATGTTTGCAAATGGAAGGGAGACGCTGCCAGACGAGAAGAGAGCTTTGTAGTATGAAGGGTTTTACCTGAATGCTATGGCATATTCATTCTTTTGTAATTTTTATAATTCAGAAAAAGAATCAAGTAATCTTCTCTGCTAATGTTTCTGGATATTGATGAAAGCCTTGTATTATTTCTACTCGGGCATAATTGAGACCAAAAATTAGTGATTATGCAATCATCTTCGTATTTGATTGGGATCTGTAAGATTTACTTTTATGTTATTTTTATAGTTGCATGGAAGTTTTCTAAGAGATTTTATGCTCTTTTATAAATCAATATTCTTTATTCAATTGATTATGCTAGATGACTGCAAACTTGATGTGTAAACAATACATACAAGGTTATTGTTTAGTCTTGTGATATTGCTGTGCTCCAAATGTTTAATTGTTTGTTTAAACTTTGATTTAAATAAACCAGTAAACTGAAATTATCCTTTTACATATCAAAATTTTCGAATCATGCTCCTGATCAGGATAGGTAGTTTTAGAAATAGAAATAGTTTTTTTTAAATTAGGTTTTATTTTATTTTCATAGCGAAAGATACCGTTTAGTTGCTGTTAAAACCTGTGTGTTTTAATAGCTATTAGATCTGTATGTTTTCAAACTATTGAAATTTTCATATTAGATTAGTCATGGTAGTTAGATTACACCTTTGAGATCTTTATTTCGTTTTAGGAATTTCTATCACTAAATTGTGAGACTTTCTTTTGAGAGCAAACTCATAAGGCAGTGGGGCCTTTGTTCCCGTGAGATTTAGTCATCTCAAACACACCGAGGGTTGTTTTAAGCACTTTGTGTGGACTATTTCTCCTTGTTGGCCTCATACAGAAAATCTGGCCAACAAATGGCGCTAGAAGGAGGGTCGGGGTAAAACAAGTGGTTTTATTTTTTTGATTATTTTTAATAACCATTTATCCTCTCGCTCTTTGATTTTTCAGCTTTTACATCTTTAATCTTCTACGTCAACACATGTGTGCTTAAGGGCTAGTTAGACGACAAGCTAACTTTTTTTTGAATCATTCTATTAATGTTACTTATCTTTCATGGATTCAGCCCAAATCTCTATTAGGAGTCATGTATCAAGAAATAATCATTCTACTCCATCTAAGATAGTTCATCACTTGTCAAAAAACAAATTTGATGGTGAAAGTGAAATTTCTGCAATTGATCATGTTTATCAATTTTTATAAAATTGCCTTACTAATCATGTTATCGATGAAGCAATCATTGGCAGATCATTCGCTTTGACTTTCACAGGTCGAGTTCGAAAATGGTTTGAAACTTTGCCATCTCAACATTCTTTACAACAATTTCTAGGTGAGTTTATTTATGCTTTTCACGATCCTGATTATGAGAAATTGTTTGTAGAATTATTAGATTTTAAAAGAGAATTCGATGAATCATATAAGGACAATGCAAACAGATTTTTTAATCTTTGTTACAGATTTCCTTTGAAACTTGTCACTTCTATTTTTCAATTGTTCCATCACCCAATTACCTATAAATGGAGGATAAGTTCAATTGTAAACGAGGGGGGGTAGTGTCTCGGCAGAAGAGAGAAAACAGTGCTTTTTCTTTGTTCTGATTTCTATTGTAATATTTATGTTTGCAAATGGAAGGGAGACACTGCAAGACGAGAAGAGAGATCTATAGTATGAAGGGTTTTACCTGAATGCTATGGCATATTCATTCTTTTGTCATTTTTATAATTCAGAAGAAGAATCAAGTAATCTTCTCTGCTAATGTTTCTGGATATTGATGAAAGTGTTGTATTATTTCTACTCGGGCATAATTGAGACTAGAAATTAGTGATTGTGCAATCATCTTTGTATTTGAATGGGATCTGTAAGATTTACTTTTATGTTATTTTTACAGTTGAATAGAAGTTTTCTAAGAGATTTTATGCTCTTTTATATTCTTTATTCAATTGATTATGCTAGATGACTGCAAACTTGATGTGTAAACAATACGTACAATGTTATTGTTTAATCTTGTGATATTGTTGTGCTCCAAATGTTTAATTGTTTGTTTAAACTTTGATTTAAATAAAACAATAAACCTTTTATTATCCTTTTACATATCAAAACTTTTGAATCATGCTCCTGATCAGGATAGGTAGTTTTAGAAATAGAATTAGTTTTTTTTTAATTAGGTTATATTTTATTTTCATTGCGAAAGATACAGTTTAGTTGCTGTTAAAACCTGTGTGTTTTAATAGCTATTAGATCTGTATGTTTTCAAACTATTGAAATTTTCATATTAGATTAGTCATGGTAGTTCGATTACACCTTTGAGATATTTATTTCATTTTAGGAATTTCTATCACTAAATTGTGAGACTTTCTTTTGAGAGCAAACTCATAAGGCAGCCTTTGTTCCCGCGAGATTTAGTCATCTCAAACACACTGGGGGTTATTTTAAATGCTTTGTGTGGACTATTTCTCCTTGTTGGCCTCATATAGAAAATCTGGCCAACAAATGGCACTAGAAGGAGGGCCGAGGTAAAAAAAGTGGTTTTATTTTTTCGATTATTTTTAATAACCATTTATCCTCTCGCTCTTTGATTTTTCAGCTTTTACATCTTTAATCTTCTACACCGGCACATCTGTGCTTAAGGGCTAGTTAGACGACAAGCTAACTATTTTATGAATCATTTTATTAATGTTATTTATCTTTCAAGGATTCAGCCCAAATCTCTATTAGGATTCATGTATCAAGAAATAATCATTCTACTCCATCTAAGATAGTTCATCACTTGTTAAAAAAACAAATTTGATGGTGAAAGTGAAATTTCTACAATTGATCATGTTTATCATTTTTTGCAAAATTTCCTTACTAATCATGTTATCGATGAAGCAATCATTAGCAGATCATTCGCTTTGACTTTCACAGGTCGAGTTCGAAAATGGTTTGAAACTTTGCTATCTCAACATTCTTTACAACAATTTCTAGGTGAGTTTATTTATGCTTTTCACGATCGTGATTATGAGAAATTGTTTGTAGAATTATTAGATTTTAAAAGAGAATTCGATGAATCATATAAGGACTATGCAAACAGATTTTTTACTCTTTGTTACAGATTTCCTTTGAAACTTGTCACTTCTATTTTTCAATTGTTCCATGAGGTTATGTCTTTTTCAAATGAATTAGATCAATCAGATAAAAATCAAATTTCTTCACATAACGATATTTCGATTGATTCTAATCAAAGTTCAGAAGTTATAAATCAGCAATATTGTCCAACTTTTTTCACCTCACATAATCAGAAGGAATACAATGTATTAGAGAATGTTATTGTCACTTCTGATAATGCTAATTCGTCTTTTCTTAATGACAATAAAACTATAAGACTAAATGAGGAAAGTTGTCTTTCAAATCAAGATCTTATAACTATTTTAGAAGAGAAAGTGACCAAATCTGAAATCTATATTGGAATAACTTCTCCTACATTAATTAAACAAGACCAAGATATTCTTATAAGGGGTTCTATTCCCAAAACTCATTTTTTTGATGGGCCTTATGTTTTTTTTAAACCTTTACCTATTTGCAATGAACAAGATAATTTATCATGTTCAAAATTTTCAGTAAAGGATATTGATCTGATTTTAGGAGAAGAAATTAATGAACGTTTGAAATCAAATGTAAATACTCAAATAGAAGAAAATTTTTCTTTCAAAGAAAATTCATTATCAACGTATACTTTTAGTTTTCTTTCTTCATGCACCTATTTTTCATTATACCCTAATTTATTTAATAATTGTGCTTCTCATGATAGTCTTTCACATTTATTAAAATTTCATCTTGATGTGCAAAATTTTCATGGGTTTCCAAATGATAAATTATGTTTTAGGGATGAAGAGAAAAAGCATTATTCTTATGAATCTCTTGGTAAATACAAAGATGAGAGTCATATACCTTTAGAAACACCTCTTATTGATTCATCACCTCTCACAATTGATGAAGGATCTCCTTGTTTAAATAATGAGTTAGCTGAAACTGAATTTTTAATTAAAACTAATCACGATTCCCATTCATTTGATGAGGACATGTCTAACACAACATGGGATGATACCTCATTTGATCCTAGTCATTTACTTTAGTTTCAATCAATGATGACTAAAGATCCTCATTCATCTTATATAATTTCTCAATCACACAATTTTATTGACATTGATCACTCACCTATAAATTCACATGTTCATATTTTTCATCATAGAGTTGTAGATGGCCTTGAGGCTTCTTACCTCAAGAAGTTTCCATTCAATGGTAAGGATTTATTTTCTATATATACAAGTAAATATTTTAGTGGTAAGAACGATGCATCTAATTTTCTATTATTAACATATCATTTTCTTTTACTAATTGAAAGTGATGTTTTTCTTACAGGAATGAAAATGCTTCGGTGGCTTCATTGGCTATTTCACTTTACTTAATTTTCATTACAATTGATTTATGTTGTGCATAGTTAGGCTTAGGTTTAGATTGGTTTTTCTTCATTTTTACCCTTTCTTGTTTTGTTTTGAATAAATGCAGTTATGAAGATGATGGCAATTTCAATCTCAAGAGGTGACACTTATCAATACATTCAGGGATTTTTTCTTTACCTTTAACTCTCTCGCTTTTAATTATATTTATTTAAAATTTTCTTGTTAAGTCATATATCTTTTACTTTTTCGACTTAATTGGGAAAAAATTTTATACATTCTTATGATCATAAGCAATAACTTTTAAGAAAACGAAGAATGTTGTCGCACATTAATACCAAAATCTTTTGAGTGGTAACTGCATATGTAATTAAGATTAAGTTTAAATTTGTTTATTTTTGGTTTGTTTTCTTTTACTTATTAATAAGAGTAGCCTAACTTTTTAAAACATCTTTCTTATTTTTAACAAATCCTTATGTCGTAGACGAACCATGCAATAATTATGGTCGAATTTTTTCGAGCGTTGGAGGGAGGTCGACAGAAACGATTTTAGGGTTTTCCCCCGGTGAGGTTGGGTGAGCGGCGGCTAGGTCATGCTGGTCTGCCTGTAGACGGAGGCCCTAGGCCTCTTGAGGAGAGCCATGTGGCCATCGGGGCAGGGGGACGCTGCCTCGGTAGAAATAAATCCAGTGCCTGGACGGGAGAAGTCAAACGAGGAAGGAACCGGAGGCGGAAGTCATGCAGGAACCAGGCCAGGGAAGAAGGTTGGCATGGGGGGCTGCCTGCCGAAGACCACTTCCATCCCATTGATTCAATCAGATCTGAGTCAGTTAGAGGCAAGATTGAATCATGGAAGGAAAAGGCCCAAATCAGGAAATTTGTGGGGATATGGCCAAAGGAGAAAGACCTGGTTAAATGGATAAACAATGTGTGGAACCCCAAAGGGAATTATGACCTTCATTTAGGCTCATAGGGCTTCTTTACCATTATATTTTTCAACCAGGAAGAGAAAGATAGAGTCATGGAGGGAGGCCCATACTTCTTCTTCTCGGCTGGGTTATACCTTCGTCCATGGAAGGAACGTTTTAACCCAGAGACGGAGGATATGACGGTCGCCCCGATCTGGATCCGCCTCTTCTCTCTTCTGGGTGAGTACTGGGATTTGGATACCCTGAGGGACATCGGCAACACTTTGGGGGAATTCATAAATATAGAAGAACAAACCAAGATCCAAAGGTATACCTCTTTTTCTCGGATCTGTGTCTATATGGATCTTTCCAGAGAACTCCTGGAAGCAATTAGTTTAAAATGGGAAGATGAAGAATGGGTTCAGCCCATCGACTATGAGAAACTCCCCTTTAGATGCCGTCACTTCCATGACTATGGTAATCTTGGAAGGAATTGCCCCAAACTAAGCCCCGGGGCTGGATCGTCTGATCCTAAACAAGAAAAAGATACTGAAACGGGTGGGTTCATACAGGTGAAAAACAAAAGAAGAAGCAGAGGGGGAGGAAGACCCAATGCAAGAAAGGAGCATGTGACAAAGGAGCAATTATCCAGGAACCCCTTTGAGGCTTTGGGGACAGAGAACGAGGACAGGGGAGTCTCCATCGAGAAACCTGCAACAGAACAACAGGAAAATCTTATCAAAATACGAGAGGAAGAGGATGTGCAGCAGATGGAAGGGACGGAGGAGGAAGAAGGAGATGACACGGAACTCGATGAGCTAGATCTGGATGCGATCGAGGAAGAATGTGGGAAGAAAGGCCAAGGATACGTCTCTCGACGCAGATCAAGCTCCTACAGGAGGCCATTATTCGTACAAGCGCCCATGAGAGTCTTGGGATTGATTCAGATTCTCAAAAAGACAATCAGAGGAAATACTCGTAAGAAGAGTTAAGAAGAGGTAGGAAGATGAATAAACAACGCATAGCAGTGGTGGGAGTTAGACTAATTGAATATGGCCAATAACCTACGATCAGGGTGGCCTTCTCCGAAGTTAAAAAGGTTGTCAATGAAGATCATATCGTGGAACATAAGGGGGTGCGGAAATCCCAGGAAGTGGAAAACACTAAACAGGAAATCAGGCAGGAAAACCCAGATATCCTTTTCCTTCAAGAAACAAAGTGCTACCTTAAGGGCTTGGAGAAAATAAGGGACAAAATTTGGAAAGGCGGTCACCTAATGGCCCTAGATGCGGCCGGACAATCTGGTGGTGTGGCAATTTTTTGGCAGCCTAGGACTGTGGAGCTTTCTGATTGGCGCGCAAACAAGTTTGCTCTCATGGTAGACTTTCACATATTGGATTCGGGGGTGAGGGGATCCTTGGGGAATGTTTATGGCCCCAGCAATTTCCCCGAGAATAATACCTTTATGGCATTCCTCAACTGGCTTAGAGATCAAACTAAGGTGGGAAATTAGGTACTCGGAGGGGATTTCAACCTGATTACCAACCTTGGGGAAAAGAAGGGAGGTAGACGATCTCTATACAAATACCAAGAAGCTTTATGCGAGTTTATAACTCAGAGCTCACTCGTAGACCTAGAAACGGGAAATGGCTGATACACTTGGAATAATAAGAGTGGGGGGGAGCACCTAGTGGCCTCTCGCCTTGATCGTTTCTTGGTGTCTGGAAATATTATGCATAGCATGGGGGAAATTATGGCTGATGTTCTTCCAGCAGCTGGCTCTGACTATTAGCCCATCATCCTTTCCTGGGATTGGTCATGTCCATCTATGGGCAAACCTTTCCGTTTTGAACAATTCTGGTTGGAACATAAACACTTCAAGGACCTTGTCAATCAGTTGTGGCAAGAGCTGGTCCCCCCCTAGGAACAGTAATGTACCGCTTTCAGCAGAAACTCAAGGCTCTGAAGGCCAAAATTCGCACATGGAACAGGGAGGAATTTGGGAATATCTTTGACGACAAAAAAAGGTTGTTACAGGAGCTTGACCTCATCAATAGAAAAGGCATGGAAGTAGGCTGAGATGAGGACATGAAGGTTAAAGAGAAGGACCTAATGAGTCAAATTGAGGCTAGGGAAAGGCAGGAAGGAATATTTTGGCAACAGAAGGTGAGGGTTAAATGGTTGCAGGAGGGAGAAAGAAACACTAAATTCTTCCATAACTCGGTGATTCAGAACAGGAGCAGTTCTAGAATCCAGAAACTTAAGAAAAGGGATGGTAGTAGGGTGGAAACCAGATGGGAGATAGAGGTTGAACTCACACAACACTTCTCAGAGATTCTTAGTGAAGATGGTTGGGATAGAGGAAGGGATATTGAATGAATCACCAGCCTAGTTCCCAGGGCAATCACTGGAGAAAACAATGAAATGCTGAACAAGCCAGTTGGGATGCAGGAAGTAGAGGAAGCTGTCAATCAAATGGCCATAGGGAAAGCTCCTGGTCCCGATGGCTTCACAACCAACTTTTTCCATCACTTCTGGGATCTTATTAAGGAGGAAGTGTTGGATATTGTGGAGGAATCCATATAGAAGAGGGGTGTCCTCAAATCCTTCAATGCGACCTTCCTAACCCTAATCCCTAAAGAGGTAGGGGCAGACACTCCAGCCAAATTCAGACTGATAGCATTATGTAATGTCATCTACAAAATCATCTCCAAGGTCATTGCTAATTAGCTCAAACCCCTTCTCCCGAAGCTTATCTGCCCAGAGCAGTCAAGCTTTGTGGAAGGAAGACAGATCCTGGATGGGGTCATTCTCGTCCATGAGGTGCTGCACTCGCTCAAAATCACGAGGCAACCAGGTATGATGATCAAGATTGATATAGCAAAGGATTATGATAAACTGAATTGGAAGTTCATGGAGAAAATGTTGGAGGCCTACGGTTTTTGCCAAGGTTGGGTGGAATGGGTCATGGGTTTAGTCACAACCCCCTTCTTCAACATTCTCCTTAATGGATCCCCGACTAACATCTTCCAGCCCTCTCGCGGTATCAGACAAGGTGACCCTCTTTCTCCCTTCCTCTTCATCCTTATGGCTGAAGGTCTGAGTCTCGTCATCGTAGCCCAAGCCGTTCGAGGGGAAATCAGAGGGTTAAAAGTACACAATGGAATGACACCTCATACACACCAACAATTTGTTGATGATACTATGCTTATGGGGCACCCTTCAGTCCAAGAAGCAAAAAAGATTCAAAAATAGCCTGGATCCCTTTGCAAAGGCCTCAGGCTTGGCTGTCAACCCAAATAAGTCTCAGGTTTCTTTTGTGAACACTACCCCTGCCACTCAGAGGAACATCTTACGGATCTTGGGCTTCTCAAAAGTTGCTTTCCCATCCAAATACCTTGGGATCCCCCTGGGGGTGGGGAGGTTGCAGAAAGAGTCTTGGCAATAACTCTTAGATAGAATGAAACAAAAACTTTCAAGCTGGGTCCTGCGTCCCTTAAATTTTCTCAGCAGATTGATCCTGGTCAAATCAATTATGAAGGCTATTCCTACTTACCTCTTCTCGATTATGGCTACCCCTAAGTCAATCCTCAAGGAAATACGAAGGATTCAACGAAATTTCTTATGGGGTTGTTGCGAGGCGAAAGATAAATTCTCATTGGTAGGTTGGGAGGATATATGTCGGCCAAAGGTGCAGGGAGTTTAGGCCTCAGAGATCCTGATGTGATGTCTGAGATCCAAGGAGAAAAAATCTAGTGGAGGTGGGTAAATCATAATTCAGAGCCATGGGCCAAGCTCTAGCACATTAAATATGCTCGAGACTAGCCCATAAAACAACTGATTAGATTCAACAAATCCCTCAGTGGTTCCCCCATATGGCTGAAAGCGCTGGATGGTAAGAATATTGTCCAGGATCATAGTTTCTGGGAGATCAGGGATGGTAGCAAGGCCAAATTTTGGGATGATTCGTGGAATCAGCTTCCCATCCTTGGCAGAGATCCGAGATGGATGCATATCAAGGATAAGGCGATTAAGGCGGGTAAGATCCAAGTGAACCAGTCTTGGACGATCGAAAATTTTGGGGATCAATGCCAATGGGATTTTTAGGAAAAACCTGATCTCACAAGCATATCTGATTGGGAGGCTTTCCAGGAAGAAATGAGAAAATGATTCATCAAGGTTCAGGAAGGTCCTAATGTCTTAAGATGGGAATACACTAATCGAGGATCCTTTAGCATTAAGGAAGCCTACGACATCGGGCTCTGGCCCAAGGTCGCTCTTTTTGTATGGCTAGTTGTCCGAGGGAGGATCCTAACTAGTGAAAACTTAAGAAGGCAGGGGGTGTAGGGACCCTCTCAATGTTGCATGTGCTACCAAGAGGAGGAATCCATGAGCCACCTTCTGGATAAATTCACCTATGCAGTGGCTGTTTGGGACAAAGAAGCGATGGGATTTCGACAAAGTGACAGAAGGTGGGGCCAACCGGCTCAAACCCTTAAAGATTGGCACCCAAAAGCTTATAAGAACCCTATTATTAGATCAATCTGGGATGCCTTCACAGGTATGACTATGTGGTGCCTATGGAAGGAACGAAACACTTGAATTTTTAGGGACCAATGTAAATATGTGGAGACGGTGTGGAAAATGGTGAAGGATAACTTGTTGTCTTCCATCCGATGCATGCGATGGCATGATCAGGATAAGATTATCCCCCGTGAAGAAGCTCAGATTGCTACAAATTGGGGTCTCAATAGATCTATGATGGAAGGCCTGCGAAGAAGGGACAAGATATGCCACCCATCCAACCCAAACTTTTGGACCGCCCCTCCCCCTCAAGTATTCAAGCTGAACTTCAATGGAGCATCCAAGGGAAATCTAGGTCCAGTGGGCTTTGGGGGTCTATGCCGTGACCATGATGGAAGGGTAGTGATGGTGTTCCTGGGATCAATAGGTGTGGACACTAATAACTCAGTTGAATTGGAAGGAATAATTTGAGGTCTCGAAGTTTTGATCAGGGGCGGCCATTTTCCTGCGATCATCGAAGGCGACTCAAAAATTCTCATCCAGATGGCCAAACGAATGGTGAATGGTAAAAATTCAGAAAAGGTATCTCCCAGATGGTGCCTCGCCAGCAGGCTGGACCATCTCCATGCTCTCCTCCACACCTACTCAGCAATTTCCTTTTGCCATGTCAGACGGGAGGCCAACAAAGCAGTCGACCTTCTGGCAAACGCTGGCGTGGAAGGCGGACCAGGCTATCGATGCGACATACTGGAGGCTTTTGGGGCGAAGGAATGGGCCCAACACTGCAGACACATGGCCTCAAGGGATGTGAACAGTGGGGCACAGATGGCACATCCGAAAGATGGCAGGACAGATGGGGACAGGAGGCGTGACCATGCCCAAACTAGTCCAACCTAAATGCTGTGTGGGCGATTTGGTTTAAATGATCACCATAGCTGGTGGCTTTCCTTCGCCATCATTATGGTTAATGTTGCAGAGAATGATAAGATGGGCGATACGAGATGGGATTGTCGGTAGGATTGGGCTCTTAATTGCCATAGGAGGGATGCTACAGATTCTTGTACAAGGGTTATCGTTCTCATGATAAGCCTGACACGAGCGAAGGACGAGGATGGGAGAGCTTCCACGCACTCCCTCATTTATTATGCAGCAAAGATCAGGCCACCCTCCATTCCACATCGAGGCAAAGTATTCAGGTTCCAGATCTTCGTTCTCATCCTTGTGTGCCCTTTGTTGTTTGAATCTGTTGGTGCGTCCTAGCGCCGCTCCCTGCTTCACTTCTGCATTCCTACCCTCTGCATTATGGCTCCCAAGAAGCAGTTTAAAAGAGATTGGGGCACTGGAGAAGTGTCTGGCCATCCTGATACCAAGGGGAAATCCATTCTGAGGCGGACCCGTCAAACTACCAGGGCCCAGCTCCAAGCCCAGGAGGAGGCTGAGCATTTCAAAAAGCATGTTTCGCTTGGAATTCGCTGGGAAGTTGAGAAGGTGGTCGAAGAGCTCTGGGAAGAGGTGAAACACATGCCAAAGGAACACCTACATGAGGAGGTGGTGGACTGGGTCCTGGACCCTGGAAACACTACTAGCAGAGCCTCCGCTTATGACCGCATGCTGATGACTTATTAGGTGACCATGCGGATGGTGGGTCACTCCTCGATGGTGCATGAAGCTAAGGGAGATGGGGACGCAGAACCAGTGTACTTCTAGAAATAGCACAACAGTGAGTGCCATACCATGCACCAGAAAATTGACATCATAGTGGCCAAGCTGGGATTCTCGTTCCATCTGGTTGATCGAAGAGCGCTGGAGTACGCTTGGCCACAGGTGAGGGATAGTAGGAGCGGACCAATGGATGCAGGAGTACCGGTGGGAGTCCAGAAAAAATTTGTACCCAAGCACGCTTCTGCGGAAATATACCCGTCTGTTTTGCCCCGATGGGGAACCTCTCCTCCTGGCCGGGTCTGACCTTTTCCTCTTTATGTCTGGGTGTTTGCAGGATTTAGTTTCAGTTAGAATTTTCTTAGATGGTTGAAGTAGTAGCAGTAGCGATAATCATATAGTTTATGGTGATTTCATAGTTTTATAGGCTATGTAATTGTGATAGGACAAGATGTATTGGGGGTAATTGGAAGACATGGGAAGACTCTATATATTTTTTTGGAAAAAGAACGGGTCTGGATTCGGATGGGGTCGAGGACACTCCAGCCTTGAGACTATTTTAGATCAATATCTGCTTTGTAATTATGCCCCTGTAAAGTAATACAATGTTTTATTTACAAAAAAAAACAAATCCTTATGTCGCAAATTATAGAGAAACATATTTTTCATCTTGTAGAAACTAATTCTCTCTTTTCAATTATGATATAGCTATTTCATGTTTCTCCACTTCAGATGTTAATCTATTCTGGGATGAGCTTTTTATTTTCGCATTTGCATATAGCCATTTTAGATTTCCTACTTTTATTGGTTTTATTTTTCAAGTTTCCTATGATTTGCTTTTTCAATTTGCTTGTTTTCCAAAAAGGGGGTAAACTAATTTTAGCACATGGTGATCAAAACCATGTATTTTTGTCAAGTATTTGATCGAAATCATTTTCTGTTAAAGGGACATCATTATTAAGACACTCTTCTTTTGTCAATATTCTAACCATAGCGAGATTAGTCTTGGCTTTGAAAAATTATTATGGATCGTATTGATGGATTGATTGAGTTACTCAGCTATTATCTAGGATGTTTATCTTTCAAAATGATGCTATAATGTAGATAAGTTTCGTTTCAAACGAATCATTTTCCCTAGATTGAAGTAAGTCAGGAATCGTAAGTTATCTTTTAGACTTTTACGCCACCCTTTTCTCTTTAGTGGGTCATTTGGATCTGCTTCCCCATCCACTAAGTAATCTCTCTTGAGATTAACAATAACCTTAATATTATTCATTGTACATAACATTAATAAAATATAAGGGATTAACTGAAGAACGGGAGGTCTCATCACGAGCCGACCCGTCATGATCATAAGCTCTGTTGAAGTGACATTACCGCATCTAATTACCAAGCCAGGGTGATGGCTCTTAGTCATTTGATTAGGAGAAAGGAGGTCTCATCACGAGCCAACCTTTTCATTTTTCGACAGTTCTTGTGAATGATGCTGCCAACATCTGGTTACCAAGCCAAGGTAGTAGTCTTCAGTTAATGTCTTTATTTATTATTTGTCAAAAAAAAATTATCTATATCTAGTGGGTGGGATAAAAGCATCTAAGTGAGGTTAACAGGTTTATCCTGTGGTATTGAGGTCATACCTATATACTACGTATTCTTTGAATTGTTTTGGTTACGAGAAACTGATTCCTTGGAAAATTTTCTTTCTACATTTGTAGATTAATCATTTATCTTTATAAGATTTTGCATACTGGTTGGGATAATTTGATTGATTTTGAAAGTTTTGGTTCAATATTTACATATATAAGCCAATGGAAGGATTAAGTTATGTGATTGGGAAATTGACATTTGAAGAGGCCTTTATCATTATTTCTCTTATATTATTTAAGATTCAGAATTATTTTGCAGAGATAACTGGTTCGCCCAGCATATCGCCATTTGTTGGCACCCCAACAACTCCCCTTGATTTGCACAAAATAAAGGGACCCCTATTATAATTTTGGTAAATACTTAGCTTTTGGGTTTTCTCTTAATTTTCTTGCTTGATTTCATAGGTGATTTCATGGCTTTATTTAGAGCTTATTTAAGATAAATACCTCTTTTGATTTGATTGGATTGGTATAATGCTTCAACACGCTTGAGATGTTTGAATTTTCATTATTAAATGAGTCTTTCACGGATTAAGACAAGTTATTTTTTAGATGATTTGTCTATACCTAGATTGATTACTTATTAAATAATGGCCTTGAGTTAATAAGAGTCTTTTGCTCATTTCATTTAACAACGAAATAGAATGCAAAGTTTTATATCATTATCAAAGGTCCATCACCATTTTATTTTATTCTTTTTATATACATATCCTTTAATAACATTATTAGTCCCTGCCCTCGGCTAGCAGGGACTATATGAATCGGCTTGCCGCCGATTTCAATTAACCTGCACACAAAACAAAAAAAATATAAAGTATTTTTCCTAAGTTTGCATCCAAACGAATTCAACGCAGTTTTTTCCACCTATCAATATCATTGATCACTTGATCACTTAATTTTTTCCACCTATCAATATCATTGATCACTTGATCACTTAATTGAGGCCGCTTTCTCTACCAATGGGTAAGCTTGACCGCTTTCTGCTCCAATCAACCACT
The DNA here is from genome assembly GCA_001517045.1 of Pseudotsuga menziesii. Lineage (NCBI taxonomy): Eukaryota > Viridiplantae > Streptophyta > Pinopsida > Pinales > Pinaceae > Pseudotsuga > Pseudotsuga menziesii. The sequence goes on along the minus strand of LPNX010185971.1, from coordinate 170,947 downwards.
TAAACTTCTTATTTGGCCTCATAACGAGGAAAGAACCAAATTTCAGAGAAATATAATCCAATGTTTCATTTCTAAGAGCATTTTGTAAAGAAGTGAAGCTAACCTTGAACTAATGCTAAAACTAAAACTAGCATCAATTCACAAACATTTAATGTTTGTGAATCACATCTATGCCAATTCATTTACATGGGTGACACCTATGGCTCCAGCTTCCACCAGACGTAGTTGACACATTTCTTCATGCATGCATGGCACTTGTCAAGCTAATCTCAGCTATCGTAACTCTTGTTGATCTCGAGCTGGCACATTTGCAACTTTCTAGATTTCCTTCCTCAATGAGAGGAATATGACACATATATTTTGTGCTACAGATACTCTTTGAAGAAATGATGGACAGGTAGATCTCTTGAGAAGGATGGAGATGCTCAATATGTGCTCATAGAGATGGAGGAGTTATTGGACATGTGAACCTGCAACCAGGACGAATCTCTTGAGAAGAATGGAGATGCTCAACATGTGCTCTGAGATGGAGGAGCCATTGGACATGGACATGTCAACCTGCAACCTGCAGCGCACATATATTTCAAAGTAGCTTACGTCTTGTAAAGAAATTTTATCAAACTTTCTTTAAGATTGCAAGATGTAAGATTGTAATTTCAGCATTCAGAAACTTAGCATCTTTCTTTAAGCTCTTAATTTCAGTATTATAGACTTACCACTTGTTTAAAGGTGCAAAGTAACTGGTCAGAGACTGATTCGCCGTTCATGGGCCACCCTAAATTCCATTCCACAGCTTCAAAGTGCCACCCTGAATTCCCCAGCTTCGAAGTGCTTGTGCAAGTCCTGGTTGTTTTCCATTTCTCAATTATGCTGACTCCATTCCATTGAAATGTGCAATATTAAGGTTCAACCCAATTGTAAACCGCATTACTGTTCCAAATCGAAATCCGCATTACTGTTCCAAATTGAAATGTAAAAAATTGAGGTTAAGGGTTCGAAACGCGTGGAGAGCTCTTTAATCCCAATTGAGAAAACTAAGAAAACAGGGTTTGAAGGTCTAGAATTCATTGAGGTTTGCAACTGACACTGCCTGCTGATACTCCTCTTCCTTCATTGCAACTGAATGAAGGTCTAGAATTCATTGAGGTTTGCAACTGACACTGCCTGCTGATACTCCTCTTCCTTCATTGCGACTGCTTAGAAGGTCTAGAATTCATTGAGGTTTGCAACTGACACCGCCTGCTGATACTCCTCTTCCTTCATTGCGACTGATACTCCTCTTCCTTCATTGCAACTGCTTCACAATACAGGGCTCGTATAAACCTAAAAAATTTAAGCAATAAGCCTGCACTGAAAACAAATAAGAACCAGTAAAACAATAGGTGAGCTATAATGGATAACAGATCACCATGGCTTCCAAGTAATGAAGCCTCTCTCTCGCCGTCTCTTTCCGCGCCTGTAAATCAAAATGAACATTAATCTGATTTACCAAAATTGACCAAGGAACTAATACTAGCATTAATTAATACCAGTGGAAGATCATAGTAAGTTGGTTTGGCAACGAGTGATCCATCCCAGGCGAGACAATGTCGTTCCAGCTGTTCAATTACTTGGGATACATCAGCCTCAAGGGTTTTCTCTGGAGGTGACATCAATATTAGTTTCACCATTTTACTTAAAATCATTTCAACTTCACTTTTTGTGTTTCAGAATGCTATTTATATAGAGAGCACTATGATGAATGAGTGATACTTAAAATCATTTCAACTTCACTTTTTGTGTTTCAGAATGCTATTTATATAGAGAGCGCTATGATGAATGAGTGAAATTTAAGGCTGATTTTGAATATTCATGGAAGGCAGACTTAACAATTTTTAAACAAAGGCAGACTTCACACAATTTTTAGCTTTCTAGCATATTTCTCACAATCCCATAACTGGTCAATTCTTCTCAACAGAAAATTATCTCACATAAGCCACACAAGCTAGCAGAATATAATTCATGAGTGGATCAAATTAAGACAATGATGCCCACTATGTACCAAATCAAAGCTGTCCAGAGAAATAGATTTCAGAAAATTACAAAATTATTGACATGCCTGCTGATGCCGCCCATGAGCTACTATAATCATACAACGCGCCTTCATATGTAACGTTCTCCCTTACCCTCACTATAATCTAATTCACCATGGCAAGGGCATGACTACAGGATCCTGCATTTGGATGTACAGGCATAATACATCAGCTTCAACTCCAAATATCAGATGTGGAATCGCAAATAAATGCAACACAGCCAATGTCTACCATTGGTGAATACAACCATAAAAGCAAAGACATTGGTGAATACAACCATCTTTCAAGCATTTCTCTAAACATTAGCACATGGGGAAACAAGAAGAAATACCCACTGCCATTACCACAGGCTGAAAATGCTTCCCTAGAAATGAAAATGATATGCATGAGGTTTCAGATATAAAGGCCCTCAGGTACCCCTTCCTTCTTCTTGAACATAATCTTCTCTTTAGCCCTCTTAAAATCAACCTGCCTAACTTGAATTGACAATTTCATATTTATCCAACCAGTCAGTTGTAACTACAGGAGAACATAACAACATA